>CM040186.1:17278973-17531473 GCA_022606455.1 Callitettix versicolor
TTTGTAATAAAGTTGGTTAAAATTAATTTTTAAGTTGTGTGAAACATGGCCTAATATTTATTGTGTTCTGAGATGTTACAGTTGCTAATTACTGTCTGTAGTTATTACGTATAAAAATTAATATCTGATGCTTTATTTAACAAAATAAATGCTTTTCTCTATGAAAACAATGGTTTACTGTTTAAAAACATTTCTGAAATTTATAATTTGGGTGTTCTTATCCAAATCAAGATTGTTGATATTTTATTACAAAAACATGCAATGAATACTTTGGGTCATGTTTTTAATAATTAAAAACTTTCTAAAACTTCAATACTTACAGGCCCAAATCGCAGACTGCGTGCAGAGAATGAACATACTCTCGATGTAAAGGAGGACAGTCCAATAGAGCAGCAAGACCAGAGATCATTTTCTTAGCAAGGTTAACTTCAGTTGTAAGCACGTCTAACTGCGGGTGCAGCTGCGTTGGTTGGTACAACTGTTTAGCAAGCTTCGACACTATATTCAGACTACTGGACACGTAATCTATCGCTAAAGTTCCTTTTCTAACGACTACGCTGAACGGATTGTTGCGAGTTTTGTCGCACGTCGTGTAGTACTCCAATATATCTGTCTGAAGAGAAGGAGGGGATTCGTGAATAATGAATTCGTTTGGTGATATACAGAGGTCTCCTAATGCCTGAAACAAGATATAAAATAAGTTACATTTAAAAATTTTTGCTAGATAAGATTGATCAAAAATATAGCCTTGGAAAGAATATAAATTACCAACATAATTTTTTTAATACTCACCACAGAAGAAGTAAGGTAAATGGACGCCATGAGCCACGAGATGATCACAGCAAACAATCCGAAAACGGAAAACCTGATAAACATATAGGCTATTTATTATTTAATTCTCTGCAGATAAATTTTGAAACTAGAATTATCTATAATAATGAAGAGTTATAAAAACATTAATTTACAGAGATAAACAGATGTGTCTAAAAATGAATGAAGAATCTGCTGAAACTTTACAACTACACATCAAAGAGTTGATTAAAAAAACAGAGATATTTACAAAGACTATGTAACAGAATTAATCATGTACAACATGTGTACAATAAAACACACTAACGAAATATAAAATGTACAATTACAAACTTAAATATTTGGGATAATATTCACTTTTATACACATGAAATTATATGAACTATATAGAAGGTTGGAGGAAAAAATAGCTAGCACAGGGAGAAAGCAACTGGATTAGGTTGTTTGTGAACGCTGCCACAAACAATTTCCAAAACGGCCAATAACGATTCTTAAAGAATTTGAATTTTTTATGGTTTTCACTTCAATGAATTATACACTATTTTATAACATAAAAATTGCACTTGACAACAGAATAAATTGTAGTTGACATGTTTACACATATGCTGCCTTGTATTCTGTCAAAAATTTAAGACTTGAGACGGTGGTGAGAAATCGGATAATAGTTCTACCAACTTTATTACAAAGGATCAGTTCTGTATTGCAGATTGGAATTCAGAAGTTAATAAAAAAAAAAATGTATGGCTTGGTTATATGTTACAAACTTGGTTGCTTAGAGACAAAATTTGTTATAAAGGGATATGCACCTGAAAAACTATATTAAAAATTTTGGTATAGTCATAACAGCTATCTTGAGATCAGCTTTAAATAAGTCATACTAATAATCTAAAATTCTATTAAACAACATTTTATATTGTTTATACTTTTAATGCAAACATCTGATTTTAAAGATATGTATTTTATATAAATCTTATTCCAATATTCTTTAGCTGACATTTTTTTACAATCAAGCAGTAAACAAATTGCTAAACATAACCAAACATTAATAACATAACAACCAACAGCTTATGAGACTTATTAAAAATGAGGCAATTCAGATTTGGTCAATGGCCGAGCAGTCTTAAGGCGCTATTTTTTTTTTTTTTTTTTTTTTTTTAACGTCTGACTATTGTGCACACTTGGGCTAATGCAGACGATGGGATGATGTATAGCGTATGAAAATGCCAAGCCCTCGCCGGGAATCGAACCCGGGTCCTTGGGGTGAAAGCCTAGTACGCTATCCACTAGACCACTTGGCTGTTAATGTGTTATTGTAAGTGGGCTGTTGATTTTTGTGTACAACTCCCTTAGAGTTTGTTTGTCTATGGCATAGTGGAGGACAAGGCTCACTATAAATAAACACTGGACAGTTTGCATGAATTCTTTGTGCATTGAACACATGATCAAGGATTTTGGTACTTTACTATGTACTCTGTTTATGTTCAGCTGAAAAAAATTACTTTAAAAAAAATGTTCATTACGCTAAAAATATGTCTAAAAGTTATAAAAATATTACATTTTCATCCATGTAAAAAAGCCCATGGCAATAAAAGGGTTAATTGCACAGGAAATATTAAGGCCCCTCCAAATTAGGCAGAAAGCAATATTACATAGCTGGTATTTTTAAAGCAAAATTTGGTTAACCCTTTCTGTCTAAGGTATAATAAATAGCTACAAGCCCCACTATTCTTTGATTTGTTACACACTCATGCCTAAACATCAACACCTATTGGGGGGGGGGGAGATTCCGAAATCTTCTCAGTTGTATCATTCAAGCTGCAGTGCATTACTTCTGTGACAAACCTCTAAATGCAAAAGCAGTGTATCCAACGTAACAACAAAACTGGTGGCAAAAACAATTTATCCAACACAAAAGGGCACAAGCTTCAATTGTAACAGCAACTATCAAATTGAAACCTGTAGTGTGTAATATAGCTCAATGATCGATTATGAAAATTACTGTTTTCATTTTATAAGCTTTACACTGTTGCAAATTAATCACTAAGCTTCATAACTGTATAAATAACATCAGACTAAAATATAACTGTAAAAAAATATTTAGTTCACTTAAGGAAAAATTTGAGTTTAAAAATATTTTAAAATTAAGGCCTAATGGTAACAATAAGAGCTTACAGTTTTGACTGCAAGTAAATATGATCAATAAATTTTGTTGGTGTTTTATTTCAGAAATATCATTTTGAGGGCATTTATTCCTGATTTTTAGTTTAAACACAACATAATTAAACCGTACTTACGTAATGAGGGCACATCTCGAGTGCCTGGCCACCCCTACCAGCAACACCACACAGAATATCAATAATATACTTAGCACTGTCATGGTGACTGGCCACCTATACAGAAAAACATTTACACTTTGTTATTAAAAATAAAAAGTACAAAAATATTACACAAAAACTGAACAAATATTTAATTAAAAAGGAGACATTCCTTATTTAAAAAAGGATCATAACACAAAAACAAAATGTGTGCGGATCTCTGCACTGAGTGCTACTGTAGAAAAAAAATGAAAATATCATCACTGTGGAAATCTAAAAGGCAAATTCTTATACATGATTTGTATAAGAAGATTTATAAGTAACTGAAATCAAAATAAATGAGTGGACTTGAATATTTATTTTTATTATATATATATATATATATATATATATATACACAAAAATCAGACACTACAACACAGTCATAAAACCGGAGGTATTATATGCAAGCGAGACGCTAGCACTCCACACAAAAGCTACCATGGAGGGTATTTTGAAGGAAGAACGCAAAATCTTGAGGAAGATCCTTGGCCTGAGATTAACAGAAGATGGATACAGGTTGCACTCCCGGAAGACCACAGAGAAGATATCGAACCTGGCAGCAGATATCAGAAGAAGGAGGCTTCGGTTCTATGGACACATCAGTAGACTCCCAACAACGAGACTTGCCAACAGAATCCTTAAGTATATACAAGGTGTCAAATCAACAACGTCGTGGATCGCACAAGTCAGAATAGACCTACATGACGCAGGAATAGACTCAACAGATGTTGAAGACAGGCACGCATACAGGAGAAAGATGCTCGGTTGGAATGTCCCAGAGAATGAAATCCCAAAGAGAGAAGGGTAAAATGGACGGAGGAGCGGAAGAGGATCCATGGGGACAGGATGAGGGAGGTGTGGAGGATTAGAAGGAACAAGACATGAGTCGGAGTGCTTTGCGAGATCCAACAGGGTCTATGCGCAAATAATAATAATAATAATATATATATATATTAATTCACTCCTTTACTCTGAAATTCTTCTATTTCAAATTTAGTACAATTAACATAGCATTAAATTTTTATACATGATAAAAGTTTGAGCAAAATTTGTGTGAGAATGTCTACTAATAATTTTCTTATGTATTGAAATAAATATATTTTCTACAGATTTAATAATTTAGCATAAACAATGAATAAAAATAATAATAAATTTCTATGTGAACACACAATGCTATAGTTGAATTGCAAAAGAGTGATTGTAAAACTTTCATGACCATATCTTTTAAACAGCAATAACTAGAGAGCTGCTGGAAGTCTAACTACTGATTTTAATGGGCGTTCTAATGGGAATCTAAAAAATTATTTTTGTCAACTTATGAAATCCACGCAATGCCATGAGTAAAAAACAGCTGGTAATAAGATTGTAAAAACCTAAAAATTATTTCAGGAACTTACCTTATTGCCTCAGACAGGTGTATGGTCGATATAGTGTCTGTCAGAGACACGTCTTTGAGAGGACGCATTATGTCTTGCAAACTGTTAAGCGCTGCTGTTGTGTTACCTACCATGGCACCCAGTGCTGCCAACAGCATAGCTCGTGCTGTTTGATTGGCGACTGGATCGTCGAAAACATCGCCTAATTCTGTCAGTAGAGGTTGAACTTTTAATTTTAATGTTGATTCGATTGCATCAGTCTGTAAGACAAATGCATTTATTGGTAAAAAAAGAACAAAAAACAAATTAATTTACTGCTTTGAGTTCTTAGTTTTTAGTACTTCAATATGACAAAACTTTAAAACTTGCAAAGTTTATTCTTCACTCCTTTATTGTCCAAAATTTTTGGCTTTATATAAAATCAGGGTTGTGTTTGAAATTACCTCCTGATGTTTATTGTGTAACACTTTCAGTTCTGAAGTTCTGTTTCACCGGACACTACAGTGCAAGAAATGCCAACGTCCGGTTAGACTACTGAGAAATGCCAATATCGGATTTCGCTGTATGTTAATGAAGATAATCATAAAAAAAAATGGAAAAAGTAATTTGTATTTATTTGCAGCAATTATATGTAGTATGACTGCTATTTTTTAATACCAAATGGCTAAGGAAGAATAATTCTTTTCATTTCACATATGTACAATCAATGCAAATGTCAACTGATTATAATATATTAATAATTATAATTATTAATCGATCGTGTCAAGTGCTAACTTCGATCGAGTCAGATATTTCAAGATTATTTGATTTTGTGTAAAAATAGTAATTTTTTAAATTTATTAAGATACTGTCTAAAATTTTTAGATAACAAATTGTTCCTTTGAGTAATGTGTAAGGTTTTAAGTTATATATTTTTTCCTGTCAGATTTTTTCCACACTGAAATTTCTTTTAGAAATTTTTTAAAGTTATGTAATTTTTTCTAATTTTTTTGACGGATTATAAGGTATTTTAGATTAGCAGATATTATTGAAAATTTTATAGAAGAAAAAAATATATAATATCAAAAACAGAGCTTTTTACAAAAAACCTTGTAAAATCCTCAAAAATGTGTCAGCACTTTTGGGTAAACCAAGTGAAAAAATACCTGGCAGTTCTGGGTAGTGCATGCAGAAAAAAGCCTGACACTGAAAGAGTTAAATTTCTTCAGACATGTTTATTTGTAAACATTACCCTTTCACTCAGAAACAGAAATTAAGTCACCAGAGTCTATCTGTAAAACCTAAGCAGTAAGCCCAGGCTGTCTCCCTATCATTATATAAACAAATTTCAAAACAGGAATGACATCAAGTAACAACACTTAAATGACAATTTCAATGTGGCATAAGCATTATGTTTTTAAAGTGTAATTATGACACATTTTAATTATTATTGTTCATTCAGACAATGCATTTGTGCGTACGGAAACAAAATACAACATTTTAAGAGTATGGATCAACTTTCATTTCTCAAGTGCCTAAATTTAAACATAAACTTAGCAACTAGAATATAGGCATAGATACCTATGTTAAAATACTAAAACCTAAGAACAAATACTCAAAGCTGATACTTTGAGCGGTCAAGAATAAAAACTAAAACTTATACGGGATCACAGCACCTCAAGCCACTAAGAAAATGAAAAAGCTATACTATACAATAGCTGGCAAATACTGCATCACAACAGGGATGTGTACTGGTCAAAAGTATATAATCTTATGATAACTGTACTACAAACACTGGTTAACATGAGTTCATAGTTTTTAATATTTTAACAAAGCCCATCTAGATTTACAATCTAGTTCATGTTAAGGTACTTGAAAACGATAGTTAAAAAAATACTTTTGAAACATCATGTATTGTTTCCATGTACCAAATTAAGGCAAATATTGAAATAAACAATAACAACAAAATCATTAAGGATACTGTATACCTAAGCATAGATTTACTAATTTGAAACTGATCAAGCATTTGAAAAGGCCGACCATACATCGATTTAATGTCACTATTGGTTATGATGACATAATCGGCTATTTATTTGAGTCTTAACGCATATTAAGCGCAATGTCTCTAAGGACTTAGTTGTTTACATGAATCTGAAAACATATATCAACACACTTACTTGGTTTTTGACGTTACCAATAATATCATCTATAGCTCTAGCTGCGGTCAACAGCTCTAACATCCCATTATGTACGTCATCGTTGCCGTAGAGTCCAACACCTACAGCTCCACTGTAAACAAGATAATTCAATTTATTATTAGTGAAGTAATGTATGTGTTATATTTGTTACTATAACATTAAATGTAGCAATTAATGACCTTGTAGTTAAATTAAGTTATGTACATCTTCGGTGAATATGCACTTCTTGCTAAGAACCGTAACATACTGAAACTGTGTATAAGAAAATATACTGCTACTGAACGAGCACATATCTTGATGGCTGCTATGAGCTTAATGAACCTATCAGCCAAAAATTCTTGAAAATTTTAAATTTGTTATAAAATACATACGAATCTATTACACATGTATCAATTTAAACAATCATTGCATGTATCTGACAACTTATTGATATGTTTAAAATGAATTTCCAATATTTTTAAAAATCAATATCAATATCAATATATTTTTGAATTTCAAGGTGTAATCAAGTTTTCATATTAGAATGATATGGAAACTTGATTTCATCTTCACAATCATTATTAAAATTTGTATAAATCAGCATTTTAAACATTAAATTACACTGAAAATTCAAAAATGTACCTTGACTGGCACCAAATTGATTTTATTAATTTCAACAGATTTTGAAAATTTAAACTGCTAAGTTGTATAGATTTTAACATTGATTACAATGGTAAAATTACCATTTTTTAAAAAAGCGTAGGATAAAAAAGATTTTTACAATCCCTCAAAATATTGATTTTTGAGAAGTCAGAATCGGTGCTCATTTTAAGGTAACGGGTCTGGGTACTATGACAGTTGCTCCAACAGCTAATTATTATCCAATGGAAATTCACTAAAAACAAACACTGCCATAAAACACCAATATAAAGACATGTAAAGAACTATATTAGTTTTGAATTAATAACTTTTGAGGTCGCAGAGGTGAACAATCGCAATATCCTTTTAACAACAGAAAGTGAGAAAAGGGTGAAAAATAAAATGTCAACATTGCAAAAATTAGTCATTAGGATTCTTGACGACACAATAAAACTGCTGGACAGCGAACAAAAAATTGGGATAAGCAGTAGAACAACAGTAGCAGAGAGCAACAACAAAAAATCAGTTAATACTGTATAAATTTTATGGAAATCAGATATTTAGAACATGATGTATGTATGTTCGTAGAAATATTAACAATTTTTAAAAGCAAAAATTTTGTTGACTACTACATGAATTTTAGTATGTATTTTTAATTTTAGGAAAATTTTTTTACTTAAAAAAAGATCACAGTGCTTCTGTTACATGCTTTCTTGATACTGAAGACTCAACGTATTTATTAGTGTATTACAGACTTTCTCTACTAGATAAAGTTAATATAAATTTATATAATATGTTTTAAGAAACTAATTTCCGTTCCCATATTCTGACAAAAAAATAATAGTTATTTTTTAAAAAAATAAATAAATAGTTTACCTACATAATTTAATACCTAAATATCTAAATTATAATTTTTTGCTTTCCTTCGATATTTAGTTTAGGCCTACTGTTGTATAATTTAAGTTGTTTATGTATCAGCTCAATTCTAGGAATATTTGGTTGGAATGATGAAAGCATATTATTTGAATCATTCAACCAAAGGATCTGATGAAACTGGCCTTTGAAGTGATTGTAAAGCTATGGGGGGGGGTGGACCATTCTGCCCTTTCCATTTCAACATTTCTTACTATATAAATGTAATTTTAATATTGAGCAGGCATTCACAGTTTTATGCAACATCAATCACATTTTCATAGTATAAAATTATTTCTTATGTTGTTAAACTAATGAATACTGATAGATAATATTCTAGATAGCTAACATTCTAAATATTAATAATAGCTAAATATTAAATATTAGCTAATATTCTAATGTATGTAATTAAATTTAAACACACACGCATATCCTCTACATGTTAGAATGAAAGTGTTAAACACAAACTTCACTGCCATATTGTATTTTAATTAAGGCCAGTTCCTGCTCTTGAATCATGTGAACTAAATGACTACAGAAAGTGCCAGCTTAGGGTGGGTGATTTTTAAATATTTATTTTCTTTCAAACTGTTCCATCTAACACCAACAAAATGAGCTGAGCCGACAACAAAAGGACATTAAACAAACTTCTCTTCTCAACTAAAATAGTCTTCTCCACTGGGTGTTAGCAGCAACTTGAAAAGCACTTTTAGGAAACTATAATTGTGGCCATTTTCTCTAAAGCACTCTCTTGAAAAAATTATAATATTGTGTATGAAACCTCCCGACAAACGAAATACTTTTTGTTGTTGTTATTTTATGGCGAAAAGCTCATTGAGGCTATTATCACCTCGCTAAGTGTAAGTGTAGTAAAAGCGTTAAAGTAGTAAGTGTAAGTAGTTAGACTCGGGTGCTGCGAGGGACATCTAAATCCTCTCAACAGATGTAGCTAGTCTGTACCCCCCTGCGGGGCAAATGAAATAAGCTTTTGGTTAGAAATATTGTCTCAAGAATTGCTTGAGAACTGCAGATTTTGGAAGTTTCTTTGGTAACTAATTAAGATGGCACAAGTACCTATTTAAAATAAGCACAATCAGAAAAAATGTCATCAACTCTAATCTGAAGTTCAAAGAAAGCCATTAAAAAATATCCAAGACAGTCTTGAAAACATGAGGTCTAATGACAGGAAAATATGGATTTATTTGTAGAATTTCGTTCATTAAATTTTCCAATTGTTTTGTTATTGCTGAGTGGCTTGGGGAC
The DNA here is from genome assembly GCA_022606455.1 of Callitettix versicolor. NCBI lineage: Eukaryota > Metazoa > Arthropoda > Insecta > Hemiptera > Cercopidae > Callitettix > Callitettix versicolor. The sequence continues at coordinate 17,288,487 of CM040186.1, forward strand.
CAAAATATTGTTCACTTATGCGATAGCATAATTAAATGTTTAGAACCAGCCCTGATCAAGGCAACAATTAACAGTACCTACCTCACCTAAACTAATACAAAATTAAAACAATGGATTCTTTATCAGCTGACAACTAAAACTTATTTTAAAATATTATAATATAAAGCACCCTGGATAATTCAAAGCCCAAGCGACTAACAACAAATTTAAAATTACAAAAAAAAAAACTGCAAACAACTTCGCACTATACTTGAAAATACACGAGATTAGCTTGTTAAACTGTTGAAATATTTGACTTTCTTTCATAATAAATGCAGAAATACCCAAGTAATGAACCTACAGAACATAAAAAAAAGAAATAGACAGCACAATAAACTCATAATGAACAAAGAGGACATTCATTGCTTTCAAACGCTTTTATGTTTTTGAGCGTGTAATGCATTTAAATAGCTTTTAACTACCAAAAAAATAGACACCAAGTGGATTGTCCTCCAAATATCAAAGCTAGATTACTTTCACAAATGTCTTTTAAAGGCATATCTTTCTCTACAATTCACATTTAGCATTTTCCATGGATTACTGCTGAATGTACAAAATTCTTATTGCAGTGTTTGCTTGAAAGGAAAGGGAACAGCCATAAAGTTACTAATCATATGGTTTCTTTGACGTGAACAACAAAAACTTGCTGTTTAAACCAATTCCTACGTAACTGTTTCTAATTTTACTTTATTAAAATATCTGTTTTTTTTTTTAATTTTGTGCTGGGAACTGCTAAAAACTTGGAATTAACAAGACTTAAAGAGAATTAAATTTTGTAAATATTAAACCCAATAGAAACTTATACTACAACTAAAGTGTTTTTTTCTTTTTATTGCAGAGTTTAGACTGTTAGGCTCATTGGTTTATCTGGAAGCAATCACTGCTCAGATAGCGTGCAGTATATAGGTTTCAATCTATTTACAGTACTACTATTGGTTTTTATTATTAGTGTTTCCTTGCCTTCATTAGTCTAACTGGCATAAAGACAATAAACCACAAAAGAAAATTATTATTATTTGTGGCACTTTACAACTACTAATTTAAAAATTATTACAGGCAGTGGTGTAACTTGAAATTATGTGAACCTTGGCAATATTTAGCATTTAGCCATCCTCGGTAATCTGGGGAAAAGTGTATGTATTCCAAAATATGAACTATATCAACTGAAAACCAAACATCCAAACAAACACAAAGGCTAGGATTCATACAAAACATTTTGCGGTCAGCCAATAGTATTGTACAAATCTATATAATTATGCAGTTTAAATGTTTATATATTTAAAATTCAGTATATATTATTAAAAAAAAATCAGTTGTTTTGAAATACCTTTTGTCGCTACATTACGGTTTTTTTGTCTATTTATTATTTGTATTAAGAAAATTTCAACACTTTCAAAGTTTCAGCAGAGCCTTTGCCTAGACCATCCAGTAGCTACAGATAACAGGTTGATGGTAATACATTTTTAATGCACATATAGAATACAAACTAAAAGGGAACATACTTTTTCTTTCATTTTCCCTTTAAAAGTAACCATTCGAAATTCCATTCTAAAGTACCTAAAAAAGGAAATAAACATGCTCTTCCAAAAACTTACCAGCACAATACTGTGAAAAACGATAACGTCCATTTCAGTATTACAATGCTGTGTTTCGGTCGGGGCTTTCTGTCGCAGCATCGCGTCAGCAGGTATACAAGAAGTAGGAACAAAGTGAGTATCAGCCAGGCTGCCGGCAGAGATCCGAGGATACCCAAAGACTGAAACAAAAACAAGAAATCAAGAAACAGGGTGTCTAAACAACCAAAATATAAAAAGTAGAACTAATAGTAAGTTTAAGTTTGTATGTCTTTTTATCGGAATTTCTGAGTTTTTGGGACTTATACTAAAGTAATGCTATAAACAAATTTTTAAAAATTATTATTATTATGATTTTTGTGTGTTTTTTTTTTACGTCCGACTATTGTGCACGCTTGGGCTAATGCAGACGATGGGATGATTTATAGCGTATGAAAATGAACTACATTATTAATTTAAGAGATATCCATCCCTGGAAGATGAAATTTATTAAGATAAGTAACGATTTTAAGCTATTTTTTACTGAACTATATTGTGACGTCATTGGTGTTTACTTTGCACGGAACATGCTAGATTTACTACACTACATTTTAAGCTAACTTCACCCACCGAGGTAATACTCAAGCGCGTTATCACATTATAACCGAGTCGAATTAGGTCTTACGTTTTTTTTAAATGTTTATATTCTTTTCATTATAGCACACATTTAGTTAATCGTTTTTCGATCAAAAACACGTTTGCTACTTTCGCGCGCTAATCATTTTGAGGTTATGTCGATTTTACTTTCATTTTTTTTCTAACTTCCCGTTATTTCCGCACTTTTATATACTTTGGATTATTAATATTGGGCATATAATAAAACGTTTTGGCGCAAAAACTGCCATGAGTTCCAAAAACTTAGTTTTACCTTATTATCTTATACCTATTCAGAATCCAGTTCAAAGCACAAAATGTACTTTTATTATAAAAAAATGTAAAATAAAGTTGGTTCAAAATAATTATCAAATTCAATCATATTGAAATTTTCTTTATGATGTTATTCAATGTTAGTTTTATTTTCAAAAATTCGTTTCATAATGTCAACAAGACAGTTGTGTAGGCCTACTGATATTTTTAAAATTTTTATTATTTGTAGGTTTTGCACCAGCTTACATTAACAAAGGCATAAATACCAACCGACTTAATAGAGATATACAATTACAAAAACAGTGTACAGAGTACTAAGTTAATTGGGATGTACCTTAATTAGATTAAAATGCAAACAGATTGCAACATTGGCTGCTAGAGCGCTCCACATGTAACGAATGTTAATTACAAGCAAGTTTGGTCTCACAATATGAACTATTTTAATTGATGTGATTTTAACTTTGTTTTGCGTGGACACTGGAATTTGGAATGCTACTGGTGAAATTTATGTAGGTGACATTTTGAAACTTTTGAAGTAAATTATCTGTAGGAGTTGGAGTGTCCTACAATTGTAGGAGTTTTGGAGTGGAAAGGTGTATAACTAAAGCATGAGCAATCTCCATATGTAATTAACTGTTACAGAAATGCTTCAGAAATGGTGCAAAAACACAAACTTTCTCATATTCGATAATTACCACAAAAATTCCATTAGAAGAAAAAATAAAAAAAACCAACATAATATTTGGAATCAAATTAACTGATTTTTTATCATTATTTCTTTTTTTTAGAAACTGTCTGGTTTAACATGTGAGTACATGACATATATAAAAGTTAATGCTACTTTTTTCGACTCAAGTTATATGAAAACAGACACATACATCAGGATCAGATGTGCACAATATGGTGCTAAAATATTAAACTCTTTTCCCTTCAATGATTACCCCAAAATTTGGTCTGGAAAAACGTTGGTAAAATTTCTCAAAATCTCTAAATCTAATTTTACTCGAAAATTAATCTTTTAGTACGAATGACGATTCAACTCACTCAATATACCAAATTTGAAATTGTTAAAAACTGTTTTTTTATAAAATTTAAAACTTTCTTGAACAAAAATATCTACATGAGTAAACTGCACCTATATGCCAAATTTTATTAAAATTTACCAATTCATTTATAGTTTTCAGCACGAGCGCGCGCGCACACACACACACACACGAGTTATTTATAGTTTTTACGGACTACGCTTAAACAAAATTTTGAATGAAATTGTTTTGGGAGATTCCAAATTAAATTTTCTTGATCAAAAGCTGCTTTATTTTCCCTAGAAGTTAAAACACGGTTACGAGATATGAACAAACTGGTTAAATCGTATAGTCTCCAACGATGTACACATACAGTCATCAAAGTCAAAAAGATTTTTTGGGCTCAGAGCCTGGCCAATTAAAATCTGAAAATCAATTTTTACGTTCACCCGTAACAACTGTATAGTCCACCAGTAATTCATTGACATTCAGTTTCAGTATATTCTTCATTGAATGATTACTTTCTGTTGGTTATTTATTCAGAGCGCACGGCGGGGCTCCCCTTCTGTTAACAAACCACTTCCTTATCAACATAACCTAACTTTGTTACCTTAACTTAACCAAACACATCTATCTTTATTTAGGCTAATCTCAGTGCTTTACCTATAGATAACTTCAACATTATTTTCAAGCTGAAGTGGTTTTTTTTGATGGGGGGAGAGGATTAAGAATAATCGTTAAGTGAAAAAAAATTAGGTAGGCAGTGGTGCAGTTATTTTTGTGAAAACGTTAATTCTGTATACTTGTAGTCCCTACGTCCATTATTCCTTTTTAAAACGAGATTATGATGGCGGCGCTATATCTACTTTTAGCCCAGTTACTGAAGTTCGAAATTATTTCGACTGTAGTCGCTTATTTGGCAGCGACTGCCTACCCACCCTTGGGCAAACATTTTTATGACGTTTTCACATTTAAAAATGATTAGGCCCTATATTATACAATTACAGCCAACGTTATTACTAACGATTCATAATAACTTGTTGGCAGACCTTAAATCAGGGCTGCCAACTTTTCGGGATTAATCTACATAATATTCCGTTACTCGGATGGAATATTTTAAAGCTTTCACAGTTCTTAATATTACACTCTTGCTTCCTCTGTCTGTACGTTTCATGGTTTAAATCTTGTAATCGATTTGTAACCCTCTTTCCATCATCCAATCGACTTGAAATTTTCCACATTTTCTTGCTTCCGATGCCAATGCAATATTCAATAATTAGGCACATCAAATTTCGCTTCATTGTGCTCAAATTAAGTAACTAAAATTGCATATGGAAAAATAATTTTAGCGTTGCTCAACAGATGGCGTTACACGCTTTTTCGTAACTTGCTTCCCTCTGTCTGTGTTTCATGGTTCAAATCTTGTAATAGATTTTTAACCCACTTTCCATCATCCAATCTTGATTGGATTTGAATTTTTGCATACATTATGCTCTAATTAATTAACTAAAATTGCGCATGGAAAAATAGTTTTAGCGTTGTTCAATAGATGGCGTTAGTTTCTTCTAACACTTTTCACATTGAAAGTTGTTTGAAGAAGCGAGTTCGAGCCGATTACAAGATTCATCACTAAAAAGTAGAAAATAAAATAAAATTTTAAAAAATATTAAAAAAACACGCTTTTTCAATTCAAGTATAAAATGCATCAAAAAGTAAAAAATAAATTTTTCATAATTCGGAAAATAAAGCGTGGGTGCCCATCAATACTCACAAGGATCTTCTTCAATAATTTCTAATTAATCTAACCTGCAACCACGACTTATTCTCCAATGAAAAATTAATTTTTTTAGTGCATTTTATACTTGATTTAAAAAAGCGTATTTAAAAAAAATCTTTTTATTTTTGTACAATCACAAAAGCGTTTTATAAGCCAATGTTTTACTGCAACTTTGCTCTAAAGAGAAAGAAAAGCCGCCTCGGTGGTCTAGTGGTTAGCGTACTAGGCTTTCACCCCGAGGACCCGGGTTCGATTCCCGGTGAGGGCTTGGCATTTTCATACGCTATAAATCATCCCACCGTCTGCATTAGCCGAAGTGTGCACAATAGTCGGACGTTAAAAAAAAAAAAAAAAAAAAAAAAAAATCTAAAGAGAAAGTACTTTAATCGATTAAAAATCTTTAAGAATTCGTATTTTTTTTTATTTTAAACCTTAAAAAAGTACGATTTCACTATTATAATAACCGTTAAAATCTGGTTAAACTAGTATTTTAAATTATCGAAACTAAACATTAAAATGAACCAAGGCCGAATTAATTACGGATTTTAGAACAGTCAAGGTTTACAAACTGTTATTGTAAAACACAAAAAGGTTCGTTTACGTGATGTTGCTTTTAGAAATTCGCATTTATCATGTCAGCAAGACAGATGCAAGGATTATTTTAAAAGTTGTTACTTTCTGTTGTATGACGTACGATGTACTGAATAAACAGTCCAGACAAAGACTTGCTCAAGTTTTGTTTCCCTAGATACCTGAGCTCTATTTGTCGTTTGTCACAATGTTAGTGCTTTCAAAGACGTAACTACAATGTTTCGACTCCTCTTCCCCCCTCTTAGACACACACAGTATATACAACTTGTACTAAAAATGCTCCATGCAACAAATGACGTTTGGTGGGTTATGAAGTCAGCTGTAGCAAAATGAGTTTACATTATTAATAGTTACAAAATGTTTGCTTACAATGTACGGTTATGTCTAGGGTTGCCATACCTGACCCAAAGTCCAGTTGATTTGTAATTTTGTCCCGGTTATAGTATAATTTAATAGACATAAGAAAAGATATTATAAAAAGACGCCTTTCGTAATCCGTTATTTCCAACCATTAAACGGTGTAAAAGAACAATTATCAAACGTTACTGGAGAAACATCAACAATTTTAACCAATCATCTTTTAACAGTTATTAAAAATCACGATATCGTCAACAAAGTAGTTGGATTTTGTGGTGAAAATTGTAACACGAATTTTGAGGGGGCATTAAACGAAAAGGTCAAAATAACGTATGAAGGAATGAACGTGTAAAATGACCTCAATTTGAAGCGCCTTTACTGTCGAAATGTTCGCCATCTGAACACCGTTGTTCTGCGTATTAGTGTGTTCAGGTAAGTGCACTCCAGGCTGCCTAAACCTCCTCGGTGGCCTAGTTGATAGCGTACTTTCACCCCGAAGACCCGGGTTCGATTCCCGGCCAGGGCTTGGCATTTTCATACGCTATAAATTTTCATCGTCTGCATTAGCCCAAGTGTGCACAATAGTCAGAAGTTAAGCAACGTCTGACATGCCCTGAATATGTATTCGACAAACCCTCTAGTTCAATATACTCTGTGCTCTATTCACAGACTTGAACTACGAGGTATTACAGTATCATTTCGCTGGATACCTGGTCACTGTGGGATACCTGGTCATTGTGGGACACCTAGTCACTGTGGGATACCTGGTCACTGTGTGATACGTGGTCACTGTGGGATACCTGGTCACTTTAGGAACACTAGTAATACTGTGGTTAAAGAAGCAACTCTTCTGCCGCCACGCACGCACGCACGGTGTAATTACTTCACACTTGTCGCTTGGGAAAACTGAGTGGGCAGTTATTGAAAATAACAAATTGACGATAATTAAAAACCAGGGGCCGTGCGAAATTTTGCACTATGAAAATTTTAAGTAAACACAGACTTTTGAATAATAGTAGTTCTTGGAGTGAGGGCAGTAGTTGGAAGGGAAAACATGTTTAAAAAATAAATAAAGAAGCGATCTGTTTGAGAAATAATAATCACAAATTTATGAGTCATTGTAGTATATACATTTCAATACATACAATTGTTTTTTTAACAGCAATTTTCTTTAATGGATACAAACATGTTAGGTTAGTTACCCTTGAAAAAGGTAAATATATTGTCCGTGAGTAAAGATGGTATTTGGTAAATACAATCATACTTTTTGAAGTGTTTGTCCCTGCGAAGTGTTTATAGTGATAGCAAACGCAATTTTAACAGGTAACTGTCGTCTAGTCAATTGAAATGGCCTTCATAACCTATAACTGTATTTTGACATTTTTATTGTACTTCGTATTTTATGATGTCCGTATTAACAATAGATAAATGCACGATGGAAGGGGAAATAACAAATATATTTGTGTAAAAACAGTGTCCAAAACATGTGTTAGTATTCGAAATGCTTGTCCCGGCTTGTACGACGGACCGGGATAGGGGACTGTCGGTAGGGCCACATAACCTGTAAGTTTAATGACTTTTAAGTAAATATTGAAATTGTTCTAAGCACTTTATGCAAAAATGTGGCACTTGTAATAGGATTGTCTATTCGTGATTAATAAGTTACCTTCGTAAAATATACAAAATATTGTCTGAGTTGTGATGCCGCGCATGCTTATCCATGATGTCGTTTTGCTTATGACAGTTAAAAATGTATTTTATATTAAAATTTTCCACAAACAGCAAGTTTCAGCGCAAAATCGTTTTGCAATGTCAAAAGCCGGTTAAAAAATCTTTCTAAACAATAACATGTATGTCTGTACGAATAGTATGTGCTAAGAAAAAGGTATGTTGGCTCGAGAAGTAATATATATGATACTGTTAGTCCTTCCTTGGTGGGTCATCAATACGTGCAAGTCGCAGGGAAGAGAATTGTGTCTTCTTTGTTCACAATTGCTTTTCTAATGGGTCGCGGTTACCCACCTACATTTAATTTTGTAGTGGTGCCATCAATGTCAAACACTTTCTTCTAGACTGCTTTCAAAAGTATGCGTCAATAATTCAGTTTGGGTGCTTCTATAGAGGCGATCTTGTGAAGGTCGATTGTCGGTCATAGATCGAGTGTTAACCTTCTTACAAATGCGCATACATTTGAGCACTTATATTTAGGATTTTGTTATGTGTATTGGGCTACTTTACAGCCCATTTTGGGCTACCGCAAGAACACTGTCCTAATTCTGTAAAAGTATTTTCTGAAAATTCTTATAATGAATTGCATCTGTGGTTGATAATGGACAGCTGATTTTGTTTAATGAAACAATCATTAGTACGGAGAAACAACTCAGTGCAAATGATTGTGCTGTAATAACAAAAATGAAGTGTAACTTAAAAGAAAACCTAGCAATCATATTTATTCCTAGCAGAGTAATCAAACAAAGACTCAGACATTGATAGTACAGAGATTTTGAAGAAGAAATGTTTGTTTGACAGTTTTACTATCGATGTATCGATAGTAAACTATCGTAGGCAGTAAACTAGATGAACTGTGGGAAGACAGTTTCGACGGAGCAGTCATTTATTTTGATAAATCATAATGAACTAGCATGACCCGAAAATGAAGCTTCAACTGAACAAACAAATAAAAAGATTTGTAAAAACCACGCTTTTTCAATTCGTGTATAAAATCCACTAAAAAGTAAAAAAAATAAATTTTTCATCAGTCGGAGAATAAAGCGTGAGTGCAGATTAGATTAATTAGGAATTATTGAAGAAATAATTGTCAGTATTGATGGGCGCCAACGCTTTATTCTCCGACTGACAAAAAATTAATTTTTTTACTTTTTAGTGGATTTTACACTTGAATTGAAAAAGAGTGTTTTTTAAAAATCTTTTAAATCGGGAATTTTTCAAAAAAATATAGGCCTAATACATTCTCAAAAAAAAGAGAAAAAAAGTGTTATTGTGAGAAATACCAGTTGTTAAAAAAAGAAGAATGAAAATATTTGTAAAGTTAATCTGTTTAAAATTGTATGTTACAAAAACTTTTTAAATGCATATTGTAACTTTAACAATATTACTATACTAATATTATTACTATACCATTAAAAAAATCATATTTATTCAAATCATACAACATACTTCAAAGTAATTTTCAGTAAATATAAATTATAATTTTTTTCTCGAAGAAAATAATACCTAAATTGCCTAACCCCTAAATTGTTTTCACAATTTGCTTTTTAAATGAAAAAAACGTAAGGGTGACTCAATCGGATCTGAAACTGTGAATGAAAAAATGCTAACACTAGCGCATGCGCACAAAAAAATTTTAACGACCACTCTAAATTCGATTTAGAGGTCAGATGAAGGTCCCGTGTAGGTCAGATACCTTACCGTGATGACCGCTCCAATAACTCCACTTTCCAATGGACATAATAACAACCACCTGTTGTCGATTTACTGTTGATACTGCGGACGTTGACCTGTTTTAGCTGGCAAAACCGTCCAAAGGCCTCCCATTGGTTCCGCCAACACGTAATGATTTCATCACCCTTCATCCCCCCATACAGAGGGGTGGGGATAAAACAAATTATCTATCCATAGTACAATGTGTTTAAAAAATATTGTACACTCTGCGATGTAAACGAGGTTTAACAACCCCAACGCTGAGTGATTGGTGACGTCGAGGGTATGTCCTTCAACAACCCTTGTATCGTTTCACCCCTTGCTTCGAGAGCGGGTGCTTAACCTCAACATAACGCGTGTTTCACTCGCTCTCTCCCACATATGGATCATTGGCAGCCAGATTTGAACGACTATAAAACGTCTTCTTCGATTAATAAACGCTGCACGTAGAATATTTTGCTCACGTGATCGTGAATTTCCAGAATTTGTTTGTCTCACGTTCACAATCAGCATTAAAATCTGCATAAGTTATCATTTAAACTTTAAAATTACATTGAAAATATGAAAATGAACCGTGAAATGAGATTTAAAAAAAGTGTAAGACGCATGTTTAATGATTTGACATGTCCGCCATTTTGAAACTGTTTTGAAACGGATTTTGTCGAGTAAATCGATTTTCGTGCCGAGTTTGAATCAAAATGAAACAAAACTGCGAACGTGAGAGTACAATAAAACACATGACAAACACAATTACAGTTTTTAATGACCCCTAAAAAAAAATTAATAATAAAATAAAAGATCTTGAGACGAGATCGGCGCTTATTTCATGGTCCTTCCGTGTCGGTCTTACATGAAAGCCTATTTGCAATCTTTGCAAAAAGGCTGCGTAATTCCAGTTTGGACGCATACAGTGGTAAACATTAGGAGTGCTCCTCGTCCCAATGCGCTACGTTTTTCAGAGAACTGTTCTTTAAAAGAACTACCTCGACTACGGAACTGTTTCCGAAAACTTCTTCTGTACTTCCAGGTACATCTTTAATCAGTGACTCTCCTGAAAAATTGCTTCTAGGTTGAGAGTTTTACTTGTCTTACTCATGTCACTTAAAAACGTGAGGATCTTAAAATTTACCCCGTAGGATACCAACAACGTCTAAAATGTGTTCAATGTTCCCCTTACCTCGAGATATATCTCGCTCTCAGGTGCGAATGTAGAGTTGACCAGGTGAAGACTGATGTTGAGATGGGGCAGTTTGTGGAAGAAGTTGGCCAGATGTGAAGGTACGTAGGTATTGCCTTCATCCATATTGTATGCTGTGATCATTCATCTAGTTCTACATTATACGTTGCCCACTGTAACACACAATACAAATAAATGCTACATTTGTGCATTGTTAGGTTAGTTTCCGTTTTATCGTCGGAATTTATAAAATTTTAAATGCTAACTTATACATCTAATGCAGGATTTGACCTTAATTGCGACGGTAAAAATCAGAATTAAAAAACTTAAGCAGTGCGGGACTGGCCGGTAGAAGTGACTACTACTTTTGGCATGCCTGACTGTATACTTTTTACTATTATGATTTAATTATTTTTATAAAAATTTAGATGCATGCAGGAAAGGGCACCTTTTGAAAATTATTTTCGTATTAAATTTCGCGCGCGTGTGTGTATGTAGGTACACAACTTAAAAAATAACTGAAACTTTCACAGATTATAACCCTACTTTTGACAGTTATACTGTCAAGTGTAATAATAAATATAATATTTGTGATTCTGGCATTCAAAAATTGGTACAGGCATTCAAAAAATTACGTTAAATAATTTAATTACACAAATTTCGAGAATACACATTTTTAAAATTAATAAGAACAATAAACATAACCTCAACTGATATGATATTGAAGATATTGTGCGAAATCAGCTGTGAGGTATGTATTACGGACTAAAGCAAGACCATACAAGTTTTCACTTTGAAAATACATTTTATTAATCACTAAACAAAAATTATAGCGTTCCGTGACGGCAAACTGAATTTTTCGCCGTCCAAAACACACACCCATACCCCGCGATAAGAAGTAGTCACTTCAAAAATATAACAAAATTTATTATTTTTAGAAGATTTTAAATGACCACCATTTTAAAACGGTTGAGCAAATTTCGCTGAAAAATGAATTTGTTCATGATACGCCTAATAGCAATTTTTGTGCAACCAAATTTTGGCATAAATTTGCATTTTAAACTTTCAAATTACAATGAATATACGAAAATAAATGGAAATATTCATTTTGGCGTTTTCAACAATGGATTCTGAAAATTTAAAATACTTTTTCATACAGACTTTAACGTTGATTACAACGGTGAAGTCAGATTTTGAAAAACGATAAAAAAATTACGAATATCTGAGATTAAAGATATTAGTTTCTTCGCCGTCAGTCCCAATTTGTATAGTACAGTATTAGTAAATTACTATTTACTTTTGATAGAAAAATGGTCGCCATTTTGAAACTGTTGAACGGATTTTGTGGCTAAAAAACTTGTCCAAGCTATTACTAAAATCTATTTTTATGCAGTTTGAATGCAAATGAACCAAAATTTCGAAAGTGTGTGAGCGCGCACGCACACGCGCGCGCGAATCGCATTCAATTATTTCGCTACAAAATTGCTTCTGTTCGGAAGTTATCGATAAAAGAAGCAGAAAATTTGTCAAAACTGGTTTATCAGAAAAAAGAAAAACTGCCTAACAGGAAAAATCACAAGTCAAGGGCAATGTAGCCTACCAAATTTGAAAATTAAGTTAACGGGCAAAAAGTACTGTAAATCGAAAAATACAAAACGTTCACAATTTGTTTTCTTGACGAGTTATTTTCACTTCATGTAAAAAAAAAAATAAATAAATAAAATAAACAGTTTTACACTACATTTTGTTTGGGTAATAAAGGACTATTGTTCAATAACATTTGGTTAAATTCGTTAAAATTTATTTTAAAAAATCGGTCTTCTGAATTTTGAAGTTTATGATCAAAAAAGGAATTAAAAATTATTCAGTAATAAGTTTCTACTATTCAAATGGAAAACATTTTTAGCGATGTATATAATAACATCCACACTCTGGACACTCAAAACCTGATTCCTAATTCACTTTTTGAAAATTCACTAATGAACGTTTCAAATTCAACAAAGTTTCCAACAAAAATTATCGAACTGGTACCAATATTTGTTAACGCTTTCGTTTTTTTTACAGATTTGTATTGACGGCTTTATCAAGAACTGCGCGGAATATCGCGGACTCGCCAAGCATTAGATTGACAGTACAGTAGAACTTTGACCTCGCACGTCAGCTGTGAGATACGGGATCGCCCAACAATGGAACAGCTGACATCTGTGTACACATGCTTCCTCCAAAGAGAATACAGAATGAAGGATGACTGTACGTTTCCTAATGCAGTTAATTAAATGAGTTTTGATACGGTAATTTAAATGCTGAACGCAGTACGGGCAATGCACTTACTTTCCTACATTCAGCTTAAATATGCTTATTAGAGACATTCCAATGGAAAACGAGCAATTAAAACCGGTCATCAAGGTAAATGCCCAGGCCCGGGACTATGAAATGAGCCCGGATTCAAATTAAACAAAACAAAAAAAAAACTTACGTAGTTTGTTATTCGGCAATACTTAGGTAGTTTGTTGTTCGGTGGTCGATGTGGCTAAAGCTCTGCTGCGTCACTGAACTGCGCAAATAAAGGTTCTCAGTTCGGGGTGTTACTCTTGCTACTTTATCCTTACAGTTAACACTGATCCCTCATAGTCATTAGTCTAACTGGTGTAAAGTATGGACGTTAAGCAAAAAAATTACTTAATATTTAAAATTTTCAGATTATATTGAAACTGCTTAAATAAACCTTGGCCGTCCTCAAAATCATTTTCGTAATTTCAATGGATTTAAAAAATTCAAAACGCTAATTTATTTGAAATTTAACGCTGATTACGATAGTTACCTCACTCGTTTTCAAAACAGTGTAGGTCTAAGATAAGAAAAATTGATTATTTTAAAAATCTGACGCCATTTTGAAACTGTTCGACGGATATTCTTGCGTACAGAAATTTTTCAAGCTACTGTAAAAACTAATTTTGGTAAATTAGCGACCAACACAGAAAAAAACAAAGAAATGTATGGAACACTACGTTACACAAGACTTTGTTGTCCACTATGGGTATCAAATCTGAAAGTGGCCTTAGAGGAAGTATTGTTCTTTCATACAAATATGAGACAATAGTCTATTATTTAATTTGCGGTTCTTAGTTCGAGCCGCAGTTACCTCGTTGCTTAAAAAAATGTTACTCAGCAAATTCGCTCTACCATTTAAAACAAGTTTTTTCAAAATTATAAAAAATCATAACTTTCCTATCTTGCACTTCTTTGAAAATATAACTTCACCATTGAATTAGCTTTAGAATATCGAACGACGGTGAAATCAGGTTTTCAAAAAACGTACATGATAAAAATTCTACGAATTAACGGTGATCAATGTTCGATTGTGTGTTTTTATTGCAAATTACAGAAATATTTTGACTCATTAAAACTATTTTCAGTAATAAAATAATTCGATATCTCGAAAACAGTTCATTGATAGCAGTTCATATTCAAATGTCACCATTTAGCAGATAAATCAAATTAGCTTTAAATTTTATAAATTAAAAAATATTAATGGAAATATTAAAAAACATAAAAATGAATATAGCGATTTCGTTTAGCTACACTGTTTTAGCAAACGGCACAAAAATCGATTTAAAGAAATACCTTTGACAAGTCAGTTACTTAGCGAAATCCGTTAATACGATTTTAAATGACGACCATTCAAAATTTTAAAAAACCAATTTTTATCGTACACGTTTATAAAAAAAAATATTACATTTAGCTATGGTAATCAGCGTTAAAATTTATTTGATTATTCAAATTTTAACGTTGATTACGTGTGACGTCATATTTTCAATTTTTTTGCTTTCGCGAATTGGAGCCGCTGTCATGGTGGACCTTTAAATGAACTTCGATAATTTTTTGAACGGTCCTTAAAAACTCACATAGACCTTTCACATTTATGTGTAACGATACTGAAATTTCAATTATACGTAAATACACGTAATCACCTTAGGTATCATAAATCACCCGACCCCCCTAAATTCATCTTAAAGAAAGAAAACACCCATAGCCAATTTTCATTCACAGTCGGTATTAAATTAAATACCATATTCAATATATTATTGCAACCAACATTGAGGCTTAAGGTACTTCCATATAAAATATAAATAACAGAATTGCTTCAATAAATGACCAATATATAACAAAATTTAAAAGAACCTTTAGTTTGTAAAGGAATAAGAACAAGTAGCTCAACAATGACGAAGCCATGGTGAGTTTTTATTATTCCTGTCTAAACGTTTGACGAGAAAAGTTTAGCAATTTGAAGAAAGCAATAATTAAACGATTACTTAAGTGAAACAAACTGAATAACTTGAGACTGCACTGTAACCTCCGTCTTATTCGTGATTAAAACGAAATATCTGGTAATTATATTGGTGTGTGATAATTTTTAATACCAAAATCAAAATTCCACCAGTGGCTTCAATCATCGTACATGATGACATAATTTATCAAAACCATATTATTATTACTTTTTTTTATAATCAGTGAAAATTTACAGACTGTTTTAAGGACAACCTAAATTTAAATGCATCTTTTTTTTGTTAAATCATCCACAAATCACCTCAGTTCTTTCACCCGCACATCACCCATCTATTCATTAACTGAACTGAAATACTGTTAGCTCGGTCTTTATAGAATTTACCTGTAAGATTTCATAAACAGTTCATGTGAACAACGTTTAAGTGATTGTGTACTTGACAAGTTAGCCGAAGCACCGACTGAACACTGAACCCGAGATTTGTTGTAATGTAAAATAAAATAAATAAATAAATAATTTTTATAAATCATAGACACACGGTGCGATTTATTTACATTATAAACCTGCATATTTCATGCAGTGTACACGACTGGGTGATTATTAGTAAAATTCGTTCACTAATTTCAAAATGACAGCCATTTAAAATAAATAACTACATTTTACCATCGTAATCAGCGTTAAAAACTGCATAAAGCGATTTTTCAGTTTCCAAAATCCGTTATAATTTTAAAAAAATTGAATTCGACGGCGGTCAAGGTTCATTTTTGCATTTTCAATGTGTGAAAATTTTAAATAATAGTTTATGCATTTTTAATTCTCTAGTTCTAGTTCTATTAAAAACTGATTACGATGGTGAAATCAGAATTCCAAAAAAAGGTAAGATAAAAAAAATATTTTTGGAAATGAGCTTCTATTACGCCAGCAGAGAGAGCCCAATCTGACACTGATAAAGGGATTTTCACGCATGGTACTCCCAAATTTCTTGTTCCATCACAATACTGTCTCTATTTATAGGTTACAACTACTGTTACAGGCACATGGCCTAAACATGTGTTGTTCATGGGGTACAGGGTGGTCTGAAAGTACAGTTGTAACATAAATAAATACGTTATTTATAGGCCCACGGATTAATTTTTGATTGTTTTCATTTCTGTTTTACAGTATTAATAAAAATGTAGGTATACACATTTTTCTTTTTATACACAGCCTTCTGTTTTATGCTATCCGCTTGTCCGTTGTTCAAAAACTGTACCGTCTAACGTGAAGTCGAAAATTGTGAAACAAAATTAATAATTGTTACGTGACTGAGCCAAAAGGAGTATATATATATATATACCCGGTCTTCGTCTTCTAAATATACAATTTCCGTGTACAATAATTTCAGTTACGTTCGAAGTGTTTAGGCTTATAACTCAACATTGTCAAAGCTTGTACAGTATAATAATAATATATTAAAAAAAAAAAAAAAAAAAGAAAAGAACGATTTTCCCAATTTTTCCTTAATAGGCTTTGAACCAGGTATTATTGGGTCTACATTTAAGGAAAATTTGAAAAAAACCTTAAAAAACAAAATTCGAAAAAAAGATTTTAGTAATTTTTAAGTGAAATTAACAGAAAAAAGCTTGAAAATTGTCCCGAGATAAATGCTAAACTTACAATTAATAGTACTATTTGCCTCCAGCATGCCAAATTTCATATAAATCGGTCAATTAATCGTTCTCCAGCCAAGTGCACAGACTTCCAACATGGGCGGATCCAGCCAGTTTAAAAGAGAGGGGCTGACCCAAGGATAAACCCGGTAACTCATAAAATATTATTACAATTTCCAATAGTTTCATGCACATAAGCAATAATTCCACATAAACCTAAGTGCATTCTTGATATACTTCAGGGTAATAAAATAAATCTTTATGATAGAATCTAAAAAAATATATTATTTATTGTAGACACATAGGTTTATTTTGGAGCGTCCCTGTCTCAAAATATGAAATTAAATATGGAAATTTAAAAAGAAAAAAATGAAAATACATTTTTACTAAGTTCATGGCTTTAATTCATAACGAAATCTTTCTTTTTTCAACTTTGCCCGCTATACCTGTGCATGTAAGAATCAGAGAACCCCTGTTTTAATATAAAGAGTAAAATTACGCCAACAGTTGGCATTATCTTTTTTCTTAATTAGGTAAATAAAAAATTCATATTTTTTCAAAATGTTTCTAAATTCAAAAGGAAGGGCTGCAGCGCCTCTAACCAGTGCTTTCAAACGAAAAAATATTTTAGCGAATTTCCATTAGACAGTGATCTGTTGGAGCACACCAGGAACCGCCAGGCCAAACCTAGCAAATTCTAAAGGTTTCAAATTTTATAAATGTGCAGTAGGCCTGTTAGCACTAGAGTACTTGAATTCGTAAGCGTTATTTAACTCAAACTTAGTAGAAATATCGATTTCGATATCAAACTTGCACAAGTTAATTACCCAGTGAAATCCTCCAACTGTTTTAAAAATGGCGACTATTCGTAATCTTAAAAAAATGAAACTTTTTTGCACGTTTTTGAAAATCCGGTTTCACCAATCAGCGTTCCAATTTGCATAAATCAGCTATGAAAATACGAAAAAGAATTAAAACACTAACCTATAATGATTGTAGCACTGATTAAGATGGTAGGGTTTCAAAAACGTTCAAGATAAAATCTACAACAACAAATCCTATAATATTAAATTAACTCTCTTTGCGCGCGCGCGTGTAAAACTAATATTTCGAGTTATAAAATGTTATTTATTTTGTTTAAAAAATAAAATATTAGAAGATATAGGTTAAGTATCGGCCATAGATAAGCCAGTGAAACCGTGATAGATATTAAGAGAAATGAAATACAGAAGGCACTGGTTACAATTAAAATAAATAAGCATTGTTGGCAAAATAATAACTGAGTTGAAGTTTGAAATTCGCTACAAAATGAAAGACCAACCTTCTGAGCCCATAACATGGACAAGAGACATAACAAACTTAAAACAAAATGTATCGTAGTAAAATCGACATGCCCAGCAAGAATAGAATAGAATCGACATATTTAGAATAGAATTTAACTTCAAGAGTATTTTTGATGACATTTATTTGTTTATTATTTACTGAGTAAGATTTATATAAATGAGAGGTAAAATATAATACCACGTGATCGACATTAACTATGATTGGAATATATGTGAAGGAATTAGTAGAAATTACTAAATACTAGTACAA
Source organism: Callitettix versicolor (assembly GCA_022606455.1). Classification (NCBI taxonomy): domain Eukaryota; kingdom Metazoa; phylum Arthropoda; class Insecta; order Hemiptera; family Cercopidae; genus Callitettix; species Callitettix versicolor. Next base: position 17,306,898 of record CM040186.1, read on the forward strand.
TGAAATAAACATAACTGAAACGTTTTATTTAACTTACCAATGAAGACAGATGACGTAAGAAAATAACAGGCGAGGAATTTATTATAAATAATGTTCTTTCTGTTAACGAAATTTCACTGGAAAATTATTTATCTGAGCTGTCATCATCGAAACACGGGATTTGGAAAAGAGCACTGATCCTGACCCCTAGATCACTTTGGAAAAGAGCACTGATCCTGACCCCTAGATCACTTTTTGACCTATCATTCAAAATTGACCTGTCATTTAAAATTGTATATACACAGTATATATATATATATATATATACATTTTTTACGGTATATGTTAGCAGTCTCACGTTCCGAATTTTAGTCCGATTTGATTCAAACAGCTCGTTAACCATCTAAATCCGTTAAATATTTTCAAAACGGCAGCCAATTCAAATCTTTCAACAATTTATAACTTCTTTAATTTTTTTATGTATATAATTCGATTCCCCCAATAATCCAGTGAATAAATTAGCACTTAAAATCTACTGAAATTAAGGAAATGAATTCGACGGCGGTCTTGGTTCATTTTCGTGTTTTCAAAGTAATTTTGATGTTAAAACGCCAATGCTTTATGCTGATTATGAACGTGAAATCAAATTTCTAATGTTTGTCAAATTTTAAAAAATATTAACGATTTATGTGAGCGATTTTTAACTGAGTGTTATTATTTTTTTATTAATTCAGTTATTTTTATTATTAATGCTATTATTATTCCAAACATGAAATCTCTACCGAGCATTACCCAGTACTCTAAAGTAACTGATGTACTCACCACAATGTCGAACAGAACACAAATCCGACTAAATGTAAAGATTGGCAAATACTGAACACACAAATAACTGTGAATACAAAGTAGGCGATAGATAAGGTCTGTTATCACATTTTTAAGATAAAACAACACATTTTTATATAACTTGCCGCGACATATAACCCAACTTGTGCTCCATAAATGCAGTTTCTGGTTTGCCGCGCTTGCGTGCGGAATAAATGACATTCTCAAACCATTAGCTCGCAGATAAAAATGCCCACAAATGGTTATGGACCATTCGCGTTTGCAACACTTAGAAGCGCGAGGGAGATCAAATTTATAAACAAAAACAGTTAACTAAATGGATTATCAGCTCTGTGAAGAGTCTGTACATTGGCCTCGTATACCACACATCTTCCTAGTGTGTTAAGGCCCATTTACACGATGCCAGTCGCCGGATGCCATCATCTAGCAACGTCCATGCTAGTTACTGGAGAGACCAGCAAGCGTGCCAGTCGCTGGCAGTTCCAGCAGAACAAATATTTTTGTTTTACTGGCGCCAGCCGACTGGCACCGTGTACAACTGCCATCCGCCAGTCGCTGGAAACATTCAACCACGTGGATTACGTTTACCAGGTTCAGTTTAAGTAGTTAAAGGCAAATAAAAATGGCTATTCGTTGCAGTGAGGAAAAAACTTTGACATTTGTACAGTTGTACCGTGACCACAAAAACTTATGCAACATGTTTAGTAAAGATTACCGCAATTGGGAGGCTAGGAATGCCTCGATGCAAGCCATCGTTGATGTCATGAATGTGCTAAATTTTACAATTAAAGACGTGAAAAAAATAATAAGGCTTTAAGATGTACAAATTATTTAGAGTTGACGAAAGTTCAGAAATGTAAAGCAAGTGGTGCGGGAACAGATTTTATGTATAAACCATCGGTGCCATGGTTCAGTGATATGGACCACAAAATAAAGTGAGCTGGCGTTCCTGTCGCCGCATGTCAGTGACCTTCAAGTCGTTTCTCAACTGGCATGTCAGCTACTGGCAACGTGTAAATGGGCCTTTAGGTTTGGAGCCGTGTTCAGACTTTCAAGGGCGGACCAACGTGCCTCCTCGCTGTGCAGGCCTGTACAGGAAACTGTATCAATACGACTAAAGCGTTGAGCGCAAATTTATCCCGTCAAGGTGGAAAGGCATGCGCCTACGGCTATACCAAAGGGAAAGGCACGCCTAGTCAAGGGAAAGGCTCCCGCATGGCTAACGGGGAACTTAGCTTTTGTATGCGGACTCTGGAGTATGTTCTCCAATGGAAATAGTTGTTGGGAAACTCAACTCTATGACTGGAGGGCTGTCAGCCATGTGGAGGACATAAGCTTTGAGGTGTCGGTTAGGGTTGTGTTTCAGATGGCGAAGGTTACGGTTTGGATCCCAAAACTACTGTGCAAATTTTCACCAGATGAAGACTCTGGGCTAAGGGCAACTAAGGACACAGTAGTACTCAATATAGTACACTGTGTCTAGGAGTGCACATGAACAGGATAGGAATGTACTATGGAGAAACCGTGTGTAGGTAATGCAGGAAGTAAAAGGCAACTGCATATCGCATAACCTATCGTGTGAGGTTCTTGCAAGCAGGAGGTAAAGGGTGCTTGGATCCCAGGACCCTGAGGACCTCTAGCAGAATACGTTACTTGGTGTGGTGGACTGCTGGAACTCATTGAGGGCACAAGATTGCTCAACTAGTAACCAAGAGGCTTAATTGTACAATAGGTCTTTTGATCACAGTGCTTGGGTCTACCTTTACCTCTAATATTTAATCTAATCTACGAATAAATGGATTAGCTATTTTTTTTTTTTTAACGTCCGACTATTGGGCTAATGTAGATGATGGGATGATTTATAGCGTATGAAAATGCCAAGCCCTGGCCAGGAATCGAACTCGGGTCCTCGGGGTGAAAGCCCAGTACGCTATCAACTAGGCCACCGAAGCGGCAGAGCTAATGTTTTAATGGAAAATTAGATTTGGAGCGACTGGACATGGTACCTTGAAATGAGCTCTGACCCTGAACTCTAAATAATTTGTGTGTGTGTGTGTGTGTGTGTTTTGGTAATAGCCTGGAATACTTCGCTACCTACCTCAACCCATCAACAGTTTCAAAACGGCGGTCATCCCAATTCTATTTAAAATTTTCAAATTCCTTTGAATATATCAAAATCAAAAAATATATGACGGCGGTCTGGGTTTACAAAATTAACACATTTTTAAGCACACAGTAATGAGTACACCTACATTACTCATTACAATTTTCGATTATAAAAAATCACTGAAGGTGTAAAATTTAATACTTGCAGAATATTCTTAATATCCTACAACTTACTTCTTGGAACAAGTTGTTTTTTCCTCTATATATTCACTCCCGCGTGTTACTAGGTTGGGACGGAGAAAGAAAGGATTGTAAAACTTGTATATTTTCGAAATTTGCAAAAAAAAATGTATAAAAAGGGGAGGGAATTTTAATTTTCGAATAAATATTGTATTAAAAAAATAGCAAATTTTCATGTCTAAAATGCATTTATACATTTATTTTTAATTAGAGATTAATTGCGTGAATAACGCTGAGTATTGTAATTTTTTAAATAAAAACATACTACCCAACTCAAAAATAACCTAGGCGATCCGGTATGAACTAACTTTTTTTGAACGACGTTTACATTAAACATAACTGTAATAAATACAATTTTATAATTTCACTCAAATTTACATATGTAATTTTGGAAACGAACTATATATAGAATAAAGTTACTTGTGAACCTTCAACCTAACCTAACCTAACCTAACATTTTCGGTGATAACATCAATTAACAAATTAGAACTTTAAGCGTAACTTTAGTTGTCACAATCTTAAATAATGTTGTTTTATACAGTTATACAATACTAAATTCGTGTTGTGTGCAATCAAATATTGTATTGAACAAATTTAAATGCACAACGTGTGTTCTACCCTTGAAGGCTTAGACTGTAATTGCAAAAACGTAACAAAAACCCACACAATGTTAATAACCTAAATATTTTAGGCCTAAAAGTGCGTATACACTTTTCATAATTAGTGTTTATAATAATTACTGTGCTTCATAAAACAAATTCTTAAAAAACTTAGAGTTTCTAACTTCATTTGAACTTTACGCCCTCGAATATATTCTTCAATAATTTACACCTAAGAAATGTTTGCGTTTTTTTCAATACCGCTATTCAAGTACATTTTTGTTCATAAACAAGATTCTATTAGCAATTTTTCTGGGAAATTCGAATTTAGTAGGAGTGTTGTATAGAATCACCAAGCATAAATAAACACAACGAAATTTGGCGCCGACAGTTTTGCCCCGCTAACTATGTTGAAAAAATAAAATCATGAGAGACGTGGCAACAATAATAATTTCAACTGAATTTCACGATATTTTTAATACAGCTGTAACTGAACTGCACGATGTTTTTAGGACAGCGCTTATTTCAACCACGTTTACTGGTATGTTAGCAATCTGACTAAGTTTTATTGCTACTATGTTATTGCTCTAACTGAACTGCACGATATTTTTAGGACAGCGCTTATTTCAACCACGCCTACTGGTATGTTAGCAATCTGACTAAGTTTTATTGCTACTATGTTATTGCTCTAATTGAACTGCACGATGTTTCTAGGACAGTGCTTATTTCAACCACGCCTACTGGTATGTTAGCAATCTGACTAAGTTTTATTGCTACTATGTTATTGCTCTAACTGAACTGCACGATGTTTTTAGGACAGCGCTTATTTCAACCACGCCTACTGGTATGTTAGCAATCTGACCAAGTGTTATTGCTACTATGTTACTGCTCTAACTGAACTGCACGATATTTTTAGGACAGCGCTTATTTCAACCACGCCTATTGGGTATGTTAGCAATCTGACCAAGTGTTATTGCTACTAGTTATTGCTCTAATTGAACTGCACGATGTTTCTAGGACAGCGCTTATTTCAACCACGCCTACTGGTATTTTTTAGGACAGCGCTTATTTCAACCACGCCTACTGGTATGTTAGCAATCTGACCAAGTGTTATTGCTACTATGTTATTGCTCTAATTGAACTGCTCGATGTTTCTAGGACAGCGCTTATTTCAACCACGCCTACTGGTATTTTTTAGGACAGCGCTTATTTCAACCACGCCTACTGGTATGTTAGCAATCTGACCAAGTGTTATAGCTACTATGTTATTGCTCTAATTGAACTGCTCGATGTTTCTAGGACAGCGCTTATTTCAACCACGCCTACTGGTATTTTTTAGGACAGCGCTTATATCAACCACGCCTACTGGTATGTTAGCAATCTGACCAAGTATTATTGCTACTATGTTATTGCTCTAATTGAACTGCACGATGTTCTTAGGACAGCGCTTATTTCAACCATGCCTACTGGTATGTTAGCAATCTGACCAAGTATTATTGCTACTATGTTATTGCTCTAATTGAACTGCACGATGTTCTTAGGACAGCGCTTATTTCAACCAAGCCTACTGGTATGTTAGCAATGTGTCCAAGTTTTATTGCTACTATGTTATTGCTCTAATTGAACTGCAAGATGTTTCTAGGACAGCGCTTATTTCAACCACGCCTACTGGTATGTTAGCAATCTGACCAAGTGTTATTGCTACTATGTTATTGCTCTAATTGAACTGCTCGATGTTTCTAGGACAGCGCTTATTTCAACCACGCCTACTGGTATTTTTTAGGACAGCGCTTATTTCAACCACGCCTACTGGTATGTTAGCAATCTGACCAAGTATTATTGCTACTATGTTATTGCTCTAATTGAACTGCACGATGTTTTTAGAACAGCGCTTATTTTTACCACGCCTACTGGTATATTAGCAATGTGTCCAAGTTTTATTGTTACTGTTATAATAAAAAAAACATTTATTTATAGATGCTTTTAAGTACTACATTACAATAAAATACATTATTAAATACTGTACATTAAGTTATGTGGTTTTTAGTCTTATTCAAAAATTAAAAAATAATTTTTTAAACATTTTTTAACTGCGCAAACGAACTAGCATATTATTATAGTTCCATTTCCTTTTATTAAAGAATGTATTCTAGCATGACTAGAGATGCTGGAATAAAAAAAACTTTTGACCTTATTATGCACTTCAGCAGTCTCTTCTCTAATGTACCTTTCCGTTTTCTTGCCTGGCATTTCCGTTCGTATACTTTCCTGAGTAACCATCCATTTGTTTGTTTACCTGTTCATCAAATAAATGAGGTTGTACTCATACCTTAAATTCTTTTCGAAAATTTCTTTTCACACACTCAAATCTCTCTATTATTCTTTTTTTTAACTTCTTGTATTACGTAAATTTCTAAGTGTGTACTACAGTTTCGTTATGCATTACTATGACAAAACAGAGCTATTACTAATTATGAAAACGTTTTCTATGAACTAATTCATAACTGAATGTTAGATAGACTTACTTATACTTCACTTATAGTAAACTTATCACAGAAAAACTAAATGTAAGCATAAATTATCTAGAAGTTTGTCAAAAGTTGTGTTTTAAAATGGCCTGAAAGAACAATAAGCACGCATAATAATCACGTCTACAAAAGTAAATACTGCTTACGTTCTAAGAGTTTTAAGATGCCAAACTTCTAGATGTTGCACAGATAGGAACTGTTTGGTTTGATACTAATAGTGTCAAAAACATTCATCACGCTTATCCGTTAAAACCAGGATAATAACACGAATATTCAATTCCTTGATGTTTAGAAGGATTAGATATTCTTGGCAATCGCGCTGCGTTTTCCGTGATTTAAACAACAAAAGAGTACTGACAATTTAAATTCACCTTACCTTGATCACATCAAGTAAACCAAACAGAAAAACTGTCTCAGACTACGTGTTGCGTACGACAAACAAAATGTATTCCTTTCTTTATTTGTTCCTTTCTTTATGTTGTTAAGAGTTTCTTTATTATCAGACACCTTTCACATCAGTGTCTTTTTGAAGTTAAGACTAGAATATTTTTTCTACACTTTACAGTTAATAGTACACATATAACACCGACGTAAATTCCACTGGGACCAATCAGTCTACCTACTGCGCCTTCAAAAGACAATCTCTGCTCAACATATAACCTGGCAATTTCCAGCTGACAGCTACGAGATCACGCGAAATTTTTTGAACCAACTACATGTAGACACTACATATCAACATACTTAATGAAATCGTAATGCACTCTTAACTAATCACTTTGCTTCCTTGGAAAAATTTATGTACGAAATCATCAAAGCAACAAAAACTGTTCTTTTTGTCTCGTTACAAAAACTTAAACAAGCACACTGAGGTTTGCACTATTGCCTCCTCGTTTGGACACATCACAACCCATACAGATCTATGCTGACCAGAACTGCCTATTTAAATACGTACACTATCGCTTTGCACTGTTCATCGAAGATTCCACACATCACAGATTGAATCCAACACATCTGTGTCCATCACAACACCGATAGTTTCTCTATCGTCACAACATTCCTGATTAAACATACACAAAGAAATCACAATACACACTCTGAGGTTCACACTCGGGGCACTCTTGCTTTCTCGCTTTGATCTGTTCATCATAGATACGACACAACAAGGCCGACGCATAGATGGAACCCAGCACACCTGTGCTCACTAGAACTCCGCTCGTTTCGCTTTCGTCACGCAAACACTTCCAATTGAACAAACCGGTCACTTTATCGTAACACTGAAATCCACCAACCAACCGTCTGATCTCTTCTTCCAGCTTGTACCGCTCGGCTGCACCGTTCTGGACGCTTTCCATTTCATTCTGCACATTTTCCACCGTATCTTCACTCACTACAACGTTTTCACTATCCGAATTCACTTTTTCTAATTCACCGTTCGCTTCCGACTCACTATTATCGCTTGTTTTTACAATTTCAACGATTTCATTTTTAACTCTAGCATCAACTTTAACCACGCTGCTGAAATTCTCACCGATCATACTTTTCAATAAGCGTAATTTCATATGCAACAACTTAGTGTCTTTCAACGCGACCGGCGAATACACTTGCAAATCGTTTGTGCTTTGCAATGTACATTTTGTACTCCTTACAAAATACTGTTTGATTTTAGCTACCTTTAACTTTTTCTTAACAATATCACAATAGAACTTCCTACAGTAACTGTAAACGACACAATAGTTGATGTTCACCGTCAACACTTTATTGAACATGTTTCTACTTTTCTTCATTTCGTTTCTGATCGCCCAGCACTGGCTTCCTACCAGAGTCATGTGGCGGCTGGTAATGCTCAGCTGATGAACGGCTCTGCTCATCTGATTTAATCCGACGCTCAGTTTCTTCATAGTCAGACTAAAGCGCATCATGACCACGCTAGTGTGCGCCGACACCAGATAGAAATACGCCATTTTGTTCATCTGTATGTTCAGCAGTCCGAACAGACTCAGGATGACGCTGAAATCGCCGAACGCGATGCCGACCTTGCACACGGCTTCGCTGACGTTCTGAATCACCCGGCTGATCTTATCCCTACACCAATCCTTACGCAGAGTGGCTATCTGATTCATCACGTACCTGAACTCGTTCACGGTGAAAGTGAACTGCCTGAACGCGTTGCTGAACTGACCCATCGTCTTGCTGAACTTCCTCATCTCGCGACTGAAGTTGTTCACCACATCGCTCAGCTGTCTCAGGCTGACGCTGAACTGGTACACGTACCGTCCTAACTGGCTGACGATGAACACGTAATGACTGATCGCTATGCTGATCTGACTGAACGCTACGATGAACTGACTGATGGTGACGCTAAGCTGGCCGATGACCAGGCTGGATTCGCTCACTGCCAAACTGATCTGGCTCACTACCACGCAGAACTGGCTGAACGCGATGCTGGACTGACTCAACGCTATCCCGATCCCCTTCAGCGATACGACTTGTTCAACCATTTTGATTACGCTCGATCTTACACGGAAGCAGCCCGTTATGGTGAAACACTTTGGATGTTAAGTATTGCCAGCGGTCGAGAAGCAGGTCCGGATCAGTCCAGGTAAGACTTCAACAGCATCAGCAGTAACAGCAAGTACAGCAGCTGGTAATAATATACTAGTACGTTGAGTTTTACTGAAATGTTCTTCTCACACATTTAAACATCAATAGAACATTTGAGCTCACACAATGCCTTACAAAATTTAATGAAATTATTTAGTATTATTTTTCTAAATGATTTAAGTTTTTGTATTTATATTTTTACACATAAAATACACACTTACAGAACACCGTGCATGTTTCAATACGGAAACAATTAAAAAAGTGAAAATATTTTCTAGCGAAACTAATTCAATTAGGCTTTCTAAAATGGTATGACTAAGAGATTTAAGATTAGAAAAACGCAAACATTTTAGATTAGATTAAACGTAAAAAAAATAGCGTGTTGTTGTAGACTAAAAATATTTTTACCAGAACAAAAAAATTAACTTCACTGCAGAGATTTCTAAGTAGTTAAAATTGAAACAGTATAAATTATTTTTAAAAACAATAAAAAAAATGTTTCCTTAAGCCCAATCAGAAAAAAATTCTTCGTAATTTGAAAATAACCTCAAATTATGTCAATAACTTCACAACCTTGAAATGGCCTTCGTATTGATTCTTATCTTGACCACAGATTACCAGTTACATCATAATGTCAGCTATGAACACCAAAAATAACTCTAAATAGGTTTTTTAAGATCAGTAATTGTTCGTATTTATTTTATAAATATTTAAAACTGATCCCAAATAATTACCATTGTATAATAAATAATAGGAATTAAGTAAAATAAAAAGCTATTTAGATATTTTATAAAAATATCAAAATAAAATAAGTAAAAAGAACGAAAATAATAAAAAAAACTAAAAAACACTAAAAATGAACTTAAAATATTACAATAAAAATAACAGCGTTATAAGCGCAAAAAACCTTAAAATGGACGTAAAATGTACGTAAAAACAATAAATATAATAAAATTCGGATTATTTATTTTGTTAGAGCTGTGCTGTAATAAAAAATGTATTTCTAAATAAGTAACAAAACCCGAATACTTTCACTTCAGAAGATTTTATTTATATTGAAACCTGTAGATTATTTTTTTATAGAACTATAAAAAAACACTAACAGTGTTAAAAAGTGTTAATGCTACAAAAAAAACTGGCAGCGGAAACTTAACCTTTCTAAGACTAACAATGAAAATAATTTTATAAAGAAAAAAAACTAATCTGAGAATGAACAAAAGGACAAGAAAGACAGGAATACAAATCCGACAAACAACAAAACAGCACACAAAAAATAAATCACACAAACAAAGAATAAAACAGCACAACTAATAATACAGACAACAAAATGGCCAGTAGGCCTATCTCACAACTGACTGACTATTAAGATTATATATATCAGATAATATAAAACATAAAAATACCACTGCACAATATTTAGGCTTATATATAGAGCAATGTCAGCGTGATTTGAAGTAGTCGCGCTAGAGCGTGCTCGCAATGCAGATTTTACAGAATTTTATCGTCGAACGACAAACAGGAAGAAAATTAAACGATTAAAAAAATTAATTTAAATAAAATGTTGCACAAGCTTTCGCAAAGTTTACGAGATTTTTCAAAATCGATGCGTCAGATTTACTTCAAATATAAGTGATATAAAAAGATTTACAATTCAGTGTAACAAATTTTGAAGTAACTTTTACGGTTCACGAGTTATTCGTAAAAAACAGATCAAACCGTGAAGGTGATCAGGGATTATTTTTGCTTTTAGGGTCTGTTGGCAACGTCAAAGCAAATACTTCCGCGTCCATCTGTCTGTCTGTCTATCGGTAAAGCACCTCTTTACTCTATAACTATAAAAAAGGTGAAAGTGATCTTTATAGCGGCTACAAAAAACGAAAAATACAAGGGTGTAATTAAGGATAAAATTTTTGTTTTTATTTATCTAGTTTTTGGTATCGTTTGAAATTAGAAGCGATAGTGATTATGAATTACATAGTTTTTCCACTTAGAGATTATATAGAGCATCCAGACCGCTCCAAAAGTTCAAGTTTTCGATAGTCTATATTAGGTCAAAAAAATTTCGAGAAATTTATAAACCAAATTTGAATTTAAAGATGGTTTCTCAGGATTTTCAAAAATGAACGTAATTTATATTTATGGACCTATATAAAAGCGCCTTTTGACAAAATTTACTATTAACTTTAAAATTTTGTTTTACGCCCCTCACAGCGCGGGTAAAATTAAGTAAAAACTATTCAAATTGTACGCTACATAATTTGTACATTTGTACAGTCCACGTCGCGGTAGTACAGACGACACAAAAATCAGCTGATCCGTTCTTGTTATTACATAGTTTATATTTGAAACTAGGCGCCTACGTACTTTAAAGACAGATCTAAGCTATTAAAATTTTTAAAAAATCGACGGGCAATTACTAACGGCGTGTTGATAATTTTTGATAATGGTGTTATTTCCGAAACGCCTAAACAAATGGGTGATAGGGGACACACACACACACACACACCACGCACTGTTAAAACATGTTTCAGCAGCTAAGGGTCAGTTTAGACGTGGAGATTTCTGAGAATTGACAATCGAATTTTTTTATAGATTGAAAAACACTTTCTTCGATTGGGTTGTGTGTGTGTGTGTGTGTGTGTGTGTGTGTGTGTGTGTGTGTGTGTGTGTGTGTGTGTGTGAGCGCGCGCGCGTCTTGTCTATCTGTCACGATACAGGCCATCAATGCTACTGGTGTCCAAATCTTCGTGATATCACTCTGGCCAGTGACCAGCAACAATGACTAAGAAAATGGTTCCTTATCACAGTTGATAAGGTCAGAGTTCATGCAGCCCAGCGGGAAGGGTATACAATGCTGTTTACTTAACCAATACTACTTCAAAACGTAACGTTGCTATAATGTCTGGGTGTTCACTAAAAAGTCGACTTTGAAATTTCCTAGATCATCAAACGTACAGCGACCCGAACCTCTGGAATATCCGACGGAGGCAGCTGAAGTGAGCATCTGATGGACTTAGCAATCCCATATTAACCTCTACTTCATAATGTTCCCACTCATTTACTCAAGACAAAATACACACACACACACACACACACACACACACACACACACACACACACACACACACACACACACACACACACACACACACACACACTACTTAGCTTGGCTAACTCTTAAAGCGTTAAACGACCCGTGCTGATGTAGTGAATGACGTCGACCTAATAGTGTATCAAACGAAGCCCTGGGATACCTGGTGACCTTTCAATGTATCCCCTGATGCATACACCCCTCCTGCATGCGACATTTTGTAAGAAAATACCTTGTACAAAGCCCTAAAGACGTATTTGTAAGACTTTTTGAAGTGACTCCTTATCGCGGTGTGCGGGTGTAGCCTATGTTTTGGGAAAACTCAGATTGCCGACACGGAACGCTCGGATTAATAAAATGATTTTTGAAGTGAAAATTTCTTGGTCGCCTTGACGAAACATGGGTATAAACATTTGCTTTCGCGTCACGCTTGAATCCGTAATCCATACCTCACAGCATTCGAGGGTGGTCTGATAAGTTTCCGACTTCAACATGAAGATAGCAGCACTCGTCGGTGGCAGCACTCGAATTTCGTTGTTCATCTGTTGACTCACCAAAGTTTCAGCCATTTTGGATGTATGTTATGTAACAGTCGTTTGAGTGAGTTGATGTATTTTTATGAAAATGGACAAAATCGAGTTTCGAGCTGTCATTAAATATTTGTTTTTGAAAGGCAATACGCCTACGCAAATCAAAGATGCGTTGGACTCTGCACCATCATTTACCACAGTGAAATTTTCGGCAGCTGAATTTAAACGTGGCAGTAAGAGCTTGGGAGACGATGAACGTTCGGGACGTCCAAAAACTACAACTACCGACGAAAACATCGCCAATGTTCACCAAATAGTGCTAGATGACAGCCGAATTAAAGTGAGAGAGATAGCAGACGTTATGAACATGTCAAAAGAACGTGTTTGTCACATATTAAATCAACATTTAGACATGAGAAAGCTGTCCGCGCGTTGGGTGCCGCGTTTGCTCACGTTAGACCAAAAACGAGTTCGAATGAACATTTCCAATGCTCTGTTGGCGCAGTTTAGGCGCAATAAATCCTAGTTTTGGCACCGATTAATTACTGTAGATGAAAATTGGATACACCATTATACGCCCGAAACAAAAATACAGTTTCGAACAGTGGACTGCAAAGGGGGAACCGGTTCCAAAAAAAAGGAAAAACTGTTTTTTCGGTTGGGAAAGTGATGGCGACTGTTTTTTGGGATAGTCATGGAGTTATTTTAATCGACTATCTTCAAAAAGGAAAAACCATTACAGGAGCATACTACTCATCATTACTTGACAAGCTGAAATCAGAACTTGCGGAAAAACTGCCATATTTGCAGAAAAAGAAAATCCTGTTTCACCAAGACAACGCACCGTCTCACACCTTAGTGGTTGCCATGGCGAAAATCCACGAATTACGGTTTGAACTGCTTGATCATCCGCCTTACTCACCAGATCTAGTCCCAAGCGACTTCTTTTTGTTCCCTCATCTAAAAATTGCGCTCGGAGGACAGAGATTTTCGTCAAATGAAGAGGCAATCACCTTCGTGAACATTATTTTGCAGAGAAAAACGCCGAGTACTATTTGGACGGGTTACGGAGATGGGAGCATCGCTGGGAGAAGTGTGTAGAGGTACAAGGAGAATATGTTGAACATTTTTTTTTTAATTCTGGAAAAATATCTTGTATCTTTGTTAGGTCGGAAACTTTTCAGACCACCCTCGTATATTGTTCTTGTATATATCTAAACTGGAAGTGATTACTTCTAAACAGCTGATATAGCACAATAGCTTCAATATCACTTAAATTGAGGTTATGTTTATTGTTCTTGTTAATTTTAAAAATGTATTTTCTAATTTTGTGTAGTTAAATTATTTAATGTATATGACATATACCAATTTTTGAATGCCAGAATCACAAATATCATATTTATTACACTTAGACAGTATAACTGTCAAAAGTAGGGTTATAAACTGATTAATTATTAAAGTCCCTTATATAGCCTAAGATACTGAAATTCACAGTCTGTGACAGTTTCAGTTTATTTTTAAGTTGTGTACCTACACACACGCGAAATTTAATACGAAAATAATTTTCAAGAGTTGCCCTTTCCTGCATACATCTAAATTTGTATAAAAATAATTAAATGATAATACAGACATGCATGCCAAAAGAAGTAGTCACTTCTGTTGGCCAGTCCCGCACTGCCCGAGTTTTTTCTATTCTGTTCAGTTTCAAGAACGGTGCCTCTGATTTAACGATGACTAGTGCAGTTGCCGGCTATTTTTTTAATACTGGCTGAAAGAATCGTCCTACCACAATGTGACTTCACACGGGAACAAAGCATAAAATTTCCAAAACGCACAAAAGTTAGCTGGTCCAGTAACATTTTTCACAAATATTACCGTTACCGGTTAAATTAGCGGGGAAAATTGTGATCTCGTCAGAGCGCTGTTCGTGGAGCGGTGGTCAAGTTAAGAATATACTGCGAAGTCTACCGCCATTCAATACAACTACCATTATAAAAGGCTCGATATTAGCGGCCAAAGTTTAAGTAATTGGACCATCTGCCGCTACGAACGCTGCAAACAGCAAGGACAAGGGATGAAGACGTTTGAGAAAATAGGCAGTACTATTATCTATTTAACTGTAGTTGGACAATCTGCCGCAAGATGCCACCAGTAGCGAGCGCTCACAAAGCTCTCGTAAGGGTTATCATTCTAATACATTTATACTGAATGCTACTGTTCATTAAACTAAAAGTATAAATATTATTACTTAACTTACAATAAGTATTACTATGCTCGCTCACTCGTTGTTCATCGACTTACCTAAAAAAAAAAATGTTAATTTTAGTTTTTAGAACGACACGACACAATTAATGATAAAATTCAGCAGGTAAAATAGGACATAGGGCGTCAATTTTTGGTGTTTTCTGGTAGCTCTCATTAACCAGTTGCTTGGAAGCTAACTGCGAGAATGTTTGTACACACGAGGAACACAAAAACTGTCAAAATTTTTTTAGGTGTCACCACTTTATCACTGTCTAAACAACATAGGAACTGAGTTACACAAGTTTCGTTTACTAAGACCAAAAAACATCCAAGCTAAATTCCCGAACTTCTCTTCCGGCTTTGAAACATCCTACGCCTGCGAACCTAGTACACAATTCACTCGTAAAACAAAACTCGCTTCTTATTGGTTCGCAGTGCTCGCGTATCTCGAGTCTAATGTACGTTGGATTAGACTCCATTTCCATCCAGTCACACTGTCGGCGCACCACGTCGCACCTCCCGTACACAGTAGCTTCATCCTGACTGGTTCGTTCGTCCTCTGATTTTACGGTTCCGGCCACAATTTCGGGTATAAATAGATAGAAAATCATTCGGCAGAACATCGAGAAGAACCACTCACTACAAAACAACTATACGGCAGTATATTAACACCCGAAACAATTCTACAAGACACAACAACTTGTACGGGTGAAAATAGGAAGAGTCCAGCCAAATTTCAAGAACAAACGAACTTCTTGTAACTATTCCGACCCGGAAGGTTGTCTCGCCAGCACGCTGCCGACCTTGTAAATTCTCGGACTTCCAATATTTTTCACGGAAACTATGACAGTTTTGAATTTGCCATACATAACTAATCGGTTATCTGTTATATCTTATACTACACTAAACACTACAAACATTGCTGAAATATTCCTTTTGATTCATCATTTTTTAAAACAAAACAAAAAATCATTTAACTTCTTCGACTTAAGAACACTCCTAACTTCGTTAAATTTTATCTTAATTACAGTTAAATTAACAATAGTTAAAATATTTAACAAAGGGTAACTTTTACGTGTTTCACCAACAACTTTTACGGTTTTACGGTTTCAACAACGTTTACGGTCGTTTTGAGAATTTTGGTTTAGATGCCATTGTCTAAAATGAAAAAAAAGCTGTGATTACCTAAGGCAGTACCAAAGAAAACTTTATAACCCCTTTGCCTAAAATAAAACAAAAGCTGTGATTACCTAAGGCAGTACCAAAGAAAACTTTATAACCCCTTTGCCTAAAATAAAACAAAAGCTGTGATTACCTAAGGCAGTACCAAAGAAAACTTTATAACCCCTTTGCCTAAAATAAAACAAAAGCTGTGATTACCTAAGGCAGTACCAAAGAAAACTTTATAACCCCTTTGCCTAAAATAAAACAAAAGCTGTGATTACCTAAGGCAGTACCAAAGAAAACTTTATAACCCCTTTACCTAAAATAAAACAAAAGCTGTGATTATCTAAGGCAGTACCAAAGAAAACTTTATAACCCCTTTCCTGTTTATATACATTTCGTTTAAAAATTGTCACGAAAGAGAAGAAGCTGCAATTTTAAATCAAAAGAGAAGGCATTAATTAATTACTTTTATACTATCACTGGGAAGTACACGTAATAATATAGAGAAAAAAAGAACAGACGGAATAATTTCAAAAGAAAAAAAATTTTACTTAGGCCTGCTATTACAGCAGCAAACACCTTCCAAATCACAATTTGAAAACTTTCACAACCAAAAAATAACAAACTAGAATTTCTCCCGTTATTTGGATATTCTCAACATTTATCAATTTCACTACTTTTAACAAAAACGTTTCTTGATAGTCTATACTTATAAACGCATAGGTAGATATAAAACGCATATCGTTTAAAATGTTTAGTATTGAAATAGGCCTACACTCGTTAGGACATAACGTGTCAACAAATTCAACATATTCTGATAGAATTTAGAAATTATGAACTTCGTTTCAATCCTGGGTTGATGAACGACGACAATCCTGAGTCGTCGCTCAATTTGAAAAAAAAAAACATTAAAAGGTAACAAACTAACACAAATTACTAAAAAACATATCATTTAAAAAATGTTTGAAAATTGAAAATTTAAGCCTTTACAAAAGTTTTACAGTTACACCAGTGGTTCTCAACCTTTTTTCTGCTTCAACCCCCTAAATATTTTTTCCGCAGACCCCCATACGTTTACAATGTGTTGCATAAATATCACAATAAAGGAAGCGTTTACTAGGAGCAAAAATAAGTACATTTTTTCTTTAAATAATTTGTATTTATTATTATTATTATATACGTTAAAAATATAATTTATGTTTATAGAAGCAGGAAATAAAATAAAATATAAATCACATAAATACATAAAATTTTAAGAGGTGGTTGCGGTTGATGTCCTTCGATTATCTTACTTATATCCGGGGAAATATTTGTTAATACTAATCGTAAATCACCACGTTCTGATATCTTGAATCGAATTCTCATCTTTCGCAATAAATTATTTACATAGATAAATCCTGCCTCAACCAAGTAAGAACTAGGAAATGCTAACAATAGTGGTTCGCTGATACTTGTAAATCTGACGTATTTGTGCGAATGTCTTTGCAACTACACAATTCGACGTATCCACCTGTTTAATCCCCCCTGCATAATTTGTAGACGTAGACAGCTTAAGAAATGACTTAAATCCCGTTTTGGAACGATTCTAAAATTTTTCTTAAAGGTTTCTGAAATAATCTAAATTATTATTTTGGTTAGTAGGATGCATTCTTATCATATGTTCTCTCAACTTCGATGGTTTCATATAATCGTTAGAGAATGTTTTCTCGCAGTCTAAATATACTGGGGGGATCGTTCCCGGGAGACGCAATAAAACCAAATTCTAAATATTCTTGTGAATACTGCCGACCAAATGCAATTTTTCAGTTATTCTCGTTAAATAACCTGCACGTCGCGAACAAAAATGGAATTCATTTCATCGACCCCCCCCCGAATTCAATCGACCCCTTCAAAATTAAATAGACCCCCAAGGGGTCTACCTAGACCCCACTGAAAACCCCTGGCCAACACTATTTAAGCACGATAAACATTTAACCACGGCAATTGTGTTTTTAAATATAACCCTGGTTAACTCATATTTAACCGTGATTAAAATTCGCTAACCGAGTTTGGTGCAACAGGCTGTGAAGCCATCAGCTGAGGTTTGTACGTTTTGAAGCCAATACAAACTTTTAAGAAAAATGTACCGTGACATAATCGCAAATAAATTATATAATTAACAATATTCAACTGTCGTTAAAAACATCTGACTTGCTTACAATAATAAAAAGAATGACTTGGCATTTATTTTAATTACTAACAAATAAACAAGTAATTGATGGAATGTAACCACTGTGATTACTTTTCCAATTGCTTGCGCTGATGTAGGTAGGCCTAAATGAGCTGCTACGTAGGCTACCGTTGTACGACTAGATATACATAATTTTTGGAGGTTTTTTCAAAAAAATCATATACGAGCGTGTGTCTTGGTAACAGCTAGTTACCCAACTAAATCAGTTAAACAGTTTCAAAATGGCGTTTATTTCAAATCTTTAAAAATTCGTAACTTTATCATAATTTTTTTAATCTTGAATTAGCATTTTGGATTTTAAGAGTCCGTTGAAAATAGAAAAAAGAATTTGACGGCGGTCCGAGTTCGTATTTTCAATGTAATTTGAAAGTTTAAAATTAATTTAAAAAAGTCACATGCAGAACTTAATGCTGATTATGAAAGTGAAATCAGAATTTCAAAAAAAAAGTTAACATTAAAAACTGAATAAGGAAATTTGCTTCCATCACGTTCGCTATGAAATAGGGCTAAATTTTATTTGACTGACATACGTTTTCCATAAAGTTAGCCTTGAAATAATCAGCCACTGTGCTGCTTTCAACTGGTGGATTGGTGAACGTAAGAGGCCAGAAGAGGCCTTGGAGGGGTGGATGGGTTAAGAATCCATCAAAGCCTTCATTATTCACCCTCCACATTACATTATATTGTCTCCCTCCGCAAGACAAATCGGGAGTGTTTTAAAGAAAAGAACAAAACTTTGTCCTACTTTTTTATAAGTATCATCGTGTCGTATTTCAATAGGCAATCAAAAGTGCATATTTAGTAACAGGCCTTTCTAGGATATTCGTGTCACGCAGCTGTCTCGCTGGCTTAATTGAAGCGAATTTTCAACAATATTTTATCTAATACTTTCTGAAAATACGATTTTACCAACATAATCAGCAAAAAATCCTCGTTTTGAAATTTCAAAATACATTGAAAATACCACGGACCGCCGACTTTTGAAATTTTGAAATTTAATTATGCAGATTGGAACGCTGAATACGATGGTAAAGTCAGATTAAAAAAAAATTAAAATAAATTTTACAAAATCGGAAACTAGCCGGAAAAAGTGAAAACTTTAAAAAGATGAAGTAGTCATAGCTCATTGCTGGTTTGCAATAGGTCAATTATATACTAATCTTATTGCAAACTTTAAAAAAATATTATTATACACACTACAGCTAGTTTATTGGCTAACCAGCAGTTTATTATCTAATAAATAATTATAACAGTTTATAAGGTTATTGCCCAATGTCAATACTTCTGATCAAAGCAGCACACCTAGAGTGCTCAAAAGGCTTTAGTCACACTAGCTCTGCATTATCAAGCATTTTTTCCTTTTTTTAAGGCGATAAGCACACTGAGGCTATTATCGCCACCCTAAATGTAAGTGTGAGGGTAAAGTGTTGAAGTCGTAAGTGTAGTGTTGTGTGTTAGACTCGGGTACCGCGAGGGACGTCTAAATCTTCTCAATAGGTGCAGCTAGTTTGCACCTCCTGCGGGAAGCGTTAGCAAGCTTCTGAAGTACAACATTGTAGTGTTGATGGAGTCGAAACTTGTGTTTTTTGGTTTGTTTTTGTATTTCGACTTTTACTGCTTCAATCTTCAAATCTCTGTGAATGGTATTACTGAGCTTTCACTGTAGCCCTTAGTACTGAATAATTTTAATACTAGACTTCTTGGTGCAGCCCCAAAGCTGTACACCATATAACCAGACTAGTTTTAGCACTTGCTTGTATAGCAGCAGTTTGTTATGCATTGACAAGTCTGACCTTTTTTCAATCAGCCAATGCATTTTCTTCAGTTGTTCGCGGTTTTTCTTAACGCGTTCCTTCCAGCGCAGCTTGGCGTTAAGGGTCATACCGATATATTTTGCACTGTTAGCATACGTAACTGTGTGTCGATTAATATAGACGGCTGAAGAAAATGAAGATTATATCGCAGCTGAAGAAAATCGCAGCTTATATTTCCTATTTGTAAAATTTACATATAAAGATTTGGTCTCATCAAGCTTGATGCGCCATTTTTTAGTCCAAGAAGTGACAAGGTCAGAAGCCTTTTGTAATTTACTTTTGGCAACATCTTCCCTAAAAGCCTAGATAACCGTGTCATCAAAATTACGCACAACTATTATTCAAGAAAATATGCACTTATTTACAGCATATACAAGTTTAAAAACGTTAATATTGTACAATATATCCAGTTGGTAATGCTCTAATAATTGTGACGAATAGATGGGCATGTAGATGAACTTATGCGCAAAATATCTGTAAACCCACTAAACTGTGTGCTAGATGGGTCTTGTATATATGTCATCGCCTAAACAATGTAGGAACTGAGTTACACAACCTATTTCCGCTTACTAACACCTGAACACCCGCGCTAAATTCCCGAACTTCTCTTTCGGCTACGAAACAGCCTACGACTGCGAACCTAGTTCACAATTCTCCGGTCAACCAATACTCGTTTCTGATTGGTTCGCAGTGCTCGCGTACCTCGGGTCTAATGTACGCTAGATTATTACATTTCTGCCCAGACTGCCTCCCCGCATCTCCCGTACACAACAGCTTTATCCTGATAGGTTCTTTCTCTGATTTCAACAATCGATTTTTGAGAAAATATGGTTCCACCATGTCATTTCGGGTTGAATACAGGTCGAAAATCGTTATTCAGCAGAACATTAAGGAGGATCACCCACTACAGAACAATTACAAGACTGTCTAACAACTCTACAAGACACCAGAATTTGCTCGGGAGGAAACAGGAGGAATCCGACCAACTTTAAAGAAGACACGAACTTCTTACCATTCCGAACCGGAAGAGTGCCTCGCAGCCCTTTGGCCGACATGGTAAGTATTTCTCCCGGAAACTACAACATGTAGTACAACAGCGTTAATTATAATTTAAATATTTATACTTGAACTTATTTGTAAACATAAATATAAATAAATATAAAGGGTAAAAAACATTATAGTCAGTAGCGCGTTTTGAACTGACGTCCTTTAATTTCATAAGCAGAAATCAAAACACCAAGCCAGAAGTAATCAGCTCACTGGTAGACTCGAATTCACTTCAAGAATACTAATTATGTGTATAACGCAACCGTGAAGTTTTTTTTACTTATTATTCGTGCTATCGATTTAATTATTTTTTACCTTATAAGAAAAATGCTAGAGGCCGTCTAAATAAGTGTTCGCTCTGAAATTATGAATTAAGAATTTGAAATTATCGCCATTTTGAAACTGTTGAACGTGCTGTACAGGAAAAGCAGAGTATATGTAATGTAAAACCAAGTAACACACAGTGTGACCACTAGGGAATACAGTACGTGTTGTGGTGTTACCACGTTAACGCCCCTCTGGAGAAAACAGACTGTTTTGATTAGGTTACTGTCAATGTAGGGTTAAGGTTGTTACAGCTGCAATATTCATTGCACCGCGATGAAAGAAAGCGGGAAGCTTCTTAAAGGTAAACAGCATAAAAACATTGCACAAACATTGGGACGTTTAAAAATTATTTTTGAATTGAAAACTTCTTTAAATTTTCGTAAGAAAAAAAACTGAATGTAAAAAAGTGTCACATATACCGCATACACAAAATTAATATTCGTGAAGTGAAATTTAGTCTACCAGTGAGCGCGTAGTCTATTTTCTAGTGTATTCGTAGCCATGAATTTCGCTTATGAAACCAAAGACGTGATTATGTTACTATTACAGTTTATTCGGTCGTACTAGAGATCATATGAGAGCTCTGTGAGTACTCGCTGCTGGTGTCATCTTGCGGCAGACTGTTCAACTACACCTAAATAGATAAATGATCCTTACTCTCGAAACATTGTGTATTGTTTCTACATACAAAGAAGATAACAAACATTCGAAAAAAACAATATGCCAATACGATTTTAAGAAACTGAATTCAAAATTTTCATTCGCCACTCTTATAAGCACATTTTTCTGATATAAATCGATCCATAGTTTTTGTGTCAACTTTTTACGACTTCTTTTCAAGTAAGTCGTAATTGTTTAGGCCAACTGACCGCGCTGTCCAAATCAAAATTTAAAATAGGTCTCCATTTATATTTTTGTTTTTTATTTTAAATAACCAATTTGAAACATTGCAAGGATTTGTTCGGGTGCAAAAATAAATTTCTGTTCCAAGTTTGAATCAAATCGAACCGAAACTGCAAACACCCCCCCCACAAACACACAATTGGTGTTCCAACAGCATATTTTCTAAAACAAAATTCACCGCAGAGCCCAACACACCGAGAAGCAATGCTCTCATTAACAATGTTTTTAATAACAGATTAATTAAAGATAGCGACCAATATGTTTTTATGGGTAATTAAAGGCCGCATGCCAGATAGACATAACTATTTAACAATAGGATATTGTATATGGGAAAGTTAATGCGTCACTTAGGCTAGTAAATCAATTGCTTTCACTATCTACTGCCATAGTACTGTTTTATCTGGGCCTAGGTCATTTGTATGACTCAAGCTGTTGACCTTTCTTCTTATACTGTACACAAAGACCTTATGTATTTGTCAATAGACTCGTTGTTATTCTAAATTTCAATAATCTCGACACGCAGTTGACGTGATGGAAGCGAATAAGGAACAAAATATTATTTGTTGTCAAATATTTGTTGAACTTACACACTTTTTTTATATCCAATTTCACCATTTTTTAACGTCTGACTATTGTGCACACTTGGGCTAATGCAGACGATGGGATGATGAATGCCAAGCCCTCGCCGAGAATCGAACCCGGGTCCTCGGGGTGAAAGCCTAGTACGCTATCCACTAGACCACCGAGGCGGCTTTTTCACCAATATAAACAACGTTGGTATTTGTATAAATCAGCATTCGCGCACAGCTAATTTATGCTGGTGTTAACGCTGATTATACGTTGGTGAAACAGGATTTTAAAATTTTAAAGATTTCTTCAAAAATTTAGAACTGCAACCATTTTGAAATGATTTTGCTGAATCGAAGCTACTGCCAAATTTTGACCCAGTTTCAATCAAATTCGACCAAATTTCGAAAGTTAGTGCTACCATACACACGCACGCACTTATATATATATATATATATATATATATATATATATATATATATATATATGCAATAATTATATTCGAAGTACAAAACGTACTATAACCCGTACAAAATCCAGTTCAGAAGGTCACGCATGGACATGGAAAATCGCACAATTTCTCAAAATCTATGAATTTACGCAATTTTGGTCATACATGGGCATTTAAAACTTAAATTAGTTTAGGTTTGGAAGTAAATCGAAAAAGCCAAAAATAAAATAAGGCCTCCAATGGGTTTTGTTTTACCTGTTTACTCTTGAGCCGTTCATTCCTCTTTTGAAATTTGATACATCAATTTCAATGAGCTATGAATCTTTTAAGACTAAAATTTCCTTACAGAGCTGTAAACTGGTCCAACAAGACAATAAACATGCACTTACCCTAAAATAATTACTTTAAAAAATAAAAAAAACACGACTGCTAGAACACAAAATACAAAAAAATATGCACAAAAAATTATATACTTCATAATTAAAAGAAATGAAAATATGAAATATATTTGATTTAAAAAGATGAAAACAATATATTAGAATAAATGCTGAAGATTATTTTCCGAGTATTTATTAGTTTAATAATTTATAAATTTACATTTTAAGTTCATATAATAAATGCAGCCGGGGGCTGCGTCTCAATATATTTGCACTAAACATCGATTTTTGTGTTCAGCGTGTCATTTTCCCCAGCTTAATGCTCTGAATTAGCTATTGGTTCCGAAGGTAGTGTTTTTATATTGCTTTCCGTGGTTGAATTTGAGCGATTCCTATTGTATAGTCTCTAGTAATTATGTTTTACACTAGTATATCAGTTCATCCTTTCTGTTCAATTTTATTCCAGTTTCATTGTTTATTCATTATTCCATTGTTCTGTAAGTTCAATTTTACCTCATTGGGGTGGTTTGGGTAAAAGTTATGTAGCCTATGACACTCCTGGTGAAGTGAGGAATCCAACGAGCTAAGGTAGATCAAAATCGGACTAGCCGTTAAGAAGTTATGATGGTACAAACATACGCGTACATACCCAGATACTGAAAAGATAACAACTCCTTTTTTGGCAGTCGTGTATCTACACAGTCGTGTACAATTTAAACACGCATTCACTCAAAAACTAGTAATACTAAAAAACACGCATTTACCCTACAATCAGTTAAAAAAAATAAATTAAACACTCATTTACCCTACAATTAGTTAAAAATAATAAATTAAACACGCATTTACCGTACAATCAGTTAAAAATAATAAATTAAACACGCATTTACCATACAATTAGTTAAAAATAATAAATTAAACACGCATTTACCGTACGATTAGTTAAAAATAATAAATTAAACACGCATTTACCATACAATCAGTTAAAAATAATAAATTAAACACGCATTTACCGTACAATTAGTTAAAAATAATAAATTAAACACGCATTTACCCTACAATCAGTTAAAAATAATAAATTAAACATGCATTTAACGTACAATCACTTAAAAATAATAAATTAAACACGCATTTACCATACAATTAGTTAAACATAATAAATTAAACACTCATTTACCCTACAATTAGTTAAAAATAATAAATTAAACACGCATTTACCGTACAATCAATTAAAAATTAACACGCATTTACCATACTAGTTAAAAATAATAAATTAAACACGCATTTACCGTACAATTAGTTAAAAATAATAAATTAAACACGCATTTACCGTACAATTAGTTAAAAATAATAAATTAAACACGCATTTACCGTACAATTAGTTAAAAATAATAAATTAAACACGCATTTACCGTACAATCAGTTAAAAATTAAACACGCATTTACCATACAATTAGTTAAAAATAATAAATTAAACACGCATTTACCGTACAATTAGTTAAAAATAATAAATTAAACACGCATTTATTTATTTTAAATCAGTTAAAAATAATAAATTAAACACGCATTTAGCGTACAATCAGTTAAAAATAATAAATTAAACACGCATTTACCGTACAATCAGTTAAAAATAATAAATTAAACACGCATTTACCATACAATTAGTTAAAAATAATAAATTAAACACGCATTTACCGTACAATTAGTTAAAAATAATAAATTAAACACGCATTTACCATACAATCAGTTAAAAATAATAAATTAAACACGCATTTACCCTACAATTAGTTAAAAATAATAAATTAAACACGCATTTACCGTACAATCAGTTAAAAATAATAAATTAAACACGCATTTACCATACAATTAGTTAAAAATAATAAATTAAACACGCATTTACCGTATAATCAGTTAAAAATAATAAATTAAACACGCATTTACCATACAATTAGTTAAAAATAATAAATTAAACACGCATTTACCGTACAATTAGTTAAAAATAATAAATTAAACACGCATTTACCGTACAATCAGTTAAAAATAATAAATTAAACACGCATTTACCATACAATTAGTTAAAATTAATAAATAAAACACGCATTTACCGTACAATCAATTAAAAATAATAAATTAAACACGCATTTACCCAAAAACTAGTAATACTAAAAAACACGCATTTTCCCTACAATCGGTTAAAAACAATAAATTAAACACTCATTTACCCTACAATTAGTTATTAATAATAAATTAAGCATTTATTTTAAAACTAGTTAACAACAATAAACTGAACAAGCATTTATCCTAAAATTAGTCAACAACAAATAATTACACACACATTTACCCTAAAACTGGTTAACAGTAACGAATTAAAAACGTTGTCTTAAAGTAATTAACTCAAGAAACGTATCTTTAAAACTTTAACAAGATATTAAACAATTCCTTGCAGGGCTGTTGTGTCACCTAGTAACTATAACACCTGTATTCGGATTTTCGAAAGAAAACTAGTACTTATTATTTACCACTATTTACTACGAAAGAAACTAGTTAGTACTTTATTTTTACTAAAGAGTAGATCAGGTTGAATTACTTTCGTTCTACGTAAGTTCATTTCAGACTCTATGCAGAAGGCCTTGGTAGTCAATCTACGGAATAATACATAAAATAATAAAGGATAATTAAAGGCAATCAGGGTACCGGGCAAAGCATGCGGGCAGGAAGGATGGCAATCAAGAAGGCACTGCCCCGAGAGTAAGCGACAAATCTATCTAGTAGGCCTATACTAAAAATGCGCTAGGGCATGTTTTTACATTAAATTTTTAACAGAATAATAAAATAGATGGATGCGTATAAAAATAAGGTAAAACAACAACACATTTTCCTCAAAAAATGTTTTAACAAGTTGTTTAATAATTACTTATATTATAATCGGATGCTATCAACCAAAACTAGGCCTAATTTTACAAAATCGATTCATCAGATATTGCTGGTTTCTAAAAAATTTGCAGTGTAGCGAATTTGGAACAGAACTGTAACTATTTTCGTTTTACTCTCCAAACCAAATTTCGTTCATTAAAACTTTGATGTGTCTTATGGAACATTTTTTTTTAACTAAAAATGGTTTCAAAAATTGTTTTTCTTTTGAAAAAAATGTTTAAAAAAAATGGACGAACCAGATCTATATGCCAATTAGTTCTGTTTCTAGAGATGTGAACAATCACAGATACATAAAGACTGCTGCTTAAATGTAATCGAAACGTTGTCAATAAACTTGCTAAACGTAAAGCGGTAACAAAAAAAGTTAGTAATCTTGGTTTATGTTTCAGAAAGACAGTTACTTAACCCTCTCGCTGCTACGCAACGATCTGTCGTTGCTATACTTTAGTCGGTAATAGTTACAAAAAAATCCAACAGATAGCGTCTACATCTATATTTTCAAATAACCTTTTGGTTCATTTTTCTGCCACTTTCACTTTTTCTGACTTGCAGAGATGAAAATCAGCTACCGCGTGCTAACTGTTCATTGCCCTGTGTTGTCTGAAGACCAATCAGCGATCAGGTGCGTATGGAGCACTTAGTTTTTGCCTGACTAAACCGTGCATTCAGTTAATCGTTCAGACATGAAGTCATACAGAAAAAACTGACAGCGACGTACAGACGTGCACAAAAACCACTTTTTAGAACTGGATGTTCTTTCTATCAAACTATAGAACAAAATCTCAAAACCGATTTTTAAAAAAATCAAAATAACAATCTATCGAGAATGTAAAAAAATCATACTTATGAATAAGTACCCGACTTTTTCGAAACATCCTACATGCAGTGCAGGTAAATTTCAACAAAATGTCGTTTGTTAACTTTACTGGAATCGTTCAGAAATTATGTTAACAAGTTGCAGTTACGTAAAAATTAATATTTTATTTAAACTTTTAAACATTTCTCGCTCGCAAATTTCACAAAACCAACCGCCTTAAGTCTACAACTAGAAGGGCGGAACCATCCCCCGCTTAAATAAGGGTAATTTAGTATCGGCATAATGGCAAACTTGCCCTCAAAATTACTTCCCCTTGTTTAATTAATGGGGGGTGGTCGATTGAGACCTAGACTGATTATCTTGATGTTTACAGTGTATAAAATGAACGAACGAAAATTACTTAGAAATAAGCTGAAACCACCTCATAAAATGTGGCCATATTATATTATGGTCCATACATGTTTGGTTCAGCGCTGCTCGGTCTGTGACTACAAGCACAGATTTATTATGCCAAACATAATAGTCTTAGTTAATATCTTTTAACGCAATGTTAATTTGAAACTATCGTAGAATGGTTAAAGAATTTTCATTCAGTTTAAATCTGTATCTCAAAATTTAGGGAGCAAGAAAGCTGATAACTGATATAATAAATGAAAAAAAAAACTAGGAGTGATATTCTCTATTACAAATTATACGTTACTCTTTAGTTGACAACTTCTGAAGTTCTGTAGAATGTGCATAAAAAAGTGAAAACAACTATATATAAATTAATTACGTATTAAGGAAACAATAAGGAAAAATTAATCTAATAATTTATTTTTTACATTTTTTAAAAATAAAACTCCCAAAATGGCACCTCAACTTCTCAATTGGGTTTCTTTTTAAAAATCTTTCTTACAGACGTTGAAATTGCAAATTCATAAATTTTCAATTTAAAAAATGTTGAGACGGATGTAACAAAAGTACACCACACCCAACCGGTATAGTATCTATCTATACTGTATGACACACGCGCGCGCTTATACACACGCTCGTACAATAATGTTTAAAGATTGTAAAGACTCTCTAGAGAAGTGAGTCGGCGCTCATTTCAAGGTCGCGGGTTTGGATTTTACCATGATTGCCGCTCCAATACCTTATTTTACAGTGATAAGTCGATAAAAACAAGATAGTGATTCAGTTAATTTTCAAAAAAAAAATGTTAATTTACTGCTCAAATTTAAATTGCTTTTAATATACTTACGAATTGCGTACATTGAGTTATGAACAATCCACATATGACTAAAGAATCTGATTTTTCGAAATTCGGCCGTTTTGGAATTCTTTACGCAATGAAACTGAATTGTTTCAAAGAAACAGTGTACCCATAAGTTTTGTTTGGATGTTTAAGAACTAAATTTGAGCTGATTTTTTGAGAAAATAATAATTTTTTACAGGTTTTTGGTCAAGAAATAGATTGAAAAATAAAATTCCCGACATCAAGGTAAAATCATCCGATAATAATTCTTGTTATAATTCCGCAATAAATAAAAACGAATCCAACTAAACTGTTTCCTTAAGATTAACATTCTTTCTGTACAAGTCGTGTAGTGCGGAAGTAAGACGCAGTAACGAGGAAATCACATGTTTAACAGCTGATTTTTTGTACAGTATTAGCGAGTCTGGAACAAAATCAAAAGTTAACAGGAACACCCCTGACCGCAACCAGAGCAAGTAGTTAACAGAGAAAGTTAATGCAGTACAGAACAGTGAAAGTGACACACAACGTGAAGCAAAGCCCGGGTGAGTGCGAGGCGTGGCAGGATCGATATTTGGGTAAGAGGGGGCGGCTCTAAAGCCGGGACAAGGGGTCGAGATGCGAGCCCTATTTTTTCACAAATTTGAGTTTAAGGGCCGAACAGCTGCGGAATTCGAACGTAATACCAGGGAGAAGATATGTTTTTAGGCGAATGTTTGTTCGTAACAACCCTCTAGCGTATTAACGATAACTCGGGATAAGTTAACGATTTCAACATATATTATTTTTTCACTAAGCATTTACTGGACATCTGACTGTCGGTGCGCGAGCGTGTGTTTTACCACTTTCACTTTTGCATGGTCCAATTATAATTCAAACGACACAAAATTGATTCTGGTAATACCTTGCACAAGTTCGTTTTTCAACAAAATCCGTTCACCGGTTTCAAAACAGCGGCCATTCAAAAACCGATTTCACCATCGATATCACCGTTGAAATCGAGACGAATAAATACAGATATCTGCGCAGTAGTTATATTTACCCTATGATACTAATTCTAAACAGACGTTAACATTATGATGAGTAACAATTCAATGCGTCACCGCGAGTACAAGACGCTGTCTCCAGTTAAGCAAAGAACAGTAGACCTCGCAGTATATTCTTAATTAATATACAGAAAGTAACAATTGCCGCCAATTTAACCGGTAACCGTAATATTTACGGGAAATGTTATTGGAAATTAAGGTGTCAAAATTATGGCAGGTTTTGTCAATATTACACAAAACAACCAGCAACGTTGAATCCGAGCCCGCCATCTTGAAACGGAAGTGAATGAGACAAATCTTACACATACATCTTTCGAACTTCATACAAGGTACCTACGTACCAAATTTGAAAACAATCTACTAATGCGTTTCGTTAAAATTGTGTGCTCGTAATTGTTGAATCAGAGGCCGCCATTTTGAAACGGAAGTAAATACGGAAAAATCTTACACATACGTCATCTGGGCTACACACAAGATACCTTCGTAACAAATTTCAAAACACTGGTCAATGCGTATGATCGTTTAAAAATGCGTACACCCGTCATTGTAAATTAGAAGCCGCCATCTTGAAACAGAAGTAAATGGGGGGAATCTTGCACACGGCTTTCCGGTTTTATACAAGGTACCTCCGTACCAAATTTGAAAACAATCTACAATTGCGTTTCGTTAAAACTGCGTGCTCGTAATCGTTGAATCAGAGGCCGCCATTTTGAAACGGAAGTAAATACGGAAAAATCTTACATATACGTCATCTGGGCTACACACAAGATACCTTCGTAACAAATTTCAAAACAGTGGTCAATGCGTATGATCGTTTAAAAATGCGTACACCCGTCATTGTAAATTAGAAGCCGCCATCTTGAAACAGAAGTAAATGGGGGGAATCTTACACACGGCTTTCCGGTTTTATACAAGGTACCTCCGTACCAAATTTGGAAACAATCTACAATTGCGTTTCGTTAAAACTGCGTGCTCGTATCGTTGAATCAGAGGCCGCCATTTTGAAACGGAAGTAAATACGGAAAAATCTTACATATAGGTCATCTGGGCTACACACAAGATACCTTCGTAACAAATTTCAAAACAGTGGTCAATGCGTTCGATTAAAATTACGTCCACCTTGGAATCAGAGGCCGCCATTTTGAAATGGAAGTAAATAGGAAAAAATCTTATACATACGTCATTTGGGCTACATACAAGATATCTTTGTGCCAAATTTCAAAACAATCGGTCAATGCGTTCGATTAAAATTGCGTCCACCCTTGAATCAGAGGCCGCCATTTTGAAACGGAAATAAATACGGAAAAATCTTACATATACGTCATCTGGGCTACACACAAGATACCTTCGTAACAAATTTCAAAACAGTGGTCAATGCGAATACTCGTAATTGTAAATCAAAAGCCGCCATCTTGAAACAGAAGTAAATGGGGGGGAATCTTACACACATCTTTCCGGTTTTATACAAGGTACCTCCGTACCAAATTTGAAAACAATCGGTCAATACGTAAGGCAAAAACTGCGTTAACAAATATATAAACATAAACCAAACGTCGAACGGTGGAGTTGGAAGTACAAACTCACATTTCTCGGTCAATAACTTTGACTAGTTCTTTTTCTTTAGGCAAGTGAAAAAACAATATTTTCTATACTTTACCAACTCTGCTGGTACTGCATACGTTTATTTCGTTTTGTTTGTTGTTTGTGTAATGCGCGGATATAATTTACGGAAAAAACACAAAAATTATAGTTTTAAAATTTCAAATTATATTGAAAATGAACCTGACGACGGTCAGGATTTATTTTTGTATTTTCAATGTAATTTGAAAATTTAAAATGCTAACTGACCGAGCGAAGTGCTGTTTCAACTCCGTTCGTCGATTGGTTTGTGTTTCTTACGCAGTTTTGGCCGACCAGTTGTTTTGAAATCTGGCACGAAGATATCTTGTATGTAGCCCAAATGACGTATGTGTAAGATTTTTTCCTATTTACTTCAATTTCAAAATGGCGGCCTCTGATTCAAGGGTGGACGCAATTTTAATCGAACGCACTGAACGACTGTTTTGAAATTTGGTACGAAGGTACTTTGCATAAAGCCCGTAAGAAGTATGTGTAAGATTTCTTCACTTTTCCATTTTAAGAAAGCGGTCTATAATTCAAGGTTGCTGGCTGAACGGCAAAACTTATCATAATTTTAACTGTTTCATGGAGAACGAACATAACTTTCCGATAACGGTAATCCACTAATATCTGTCGTAAATGTCACGGTTGCCGATTAAATTGGCGGAAAAGGCTACGAGCGCTGTCGTGGAGCGCTCTGTATACTACTTAAATTATATTCTGCGAGGTTTTTGAACTACTAAAAACCTACGCACGCACGTGCGCGCGCACACACACGCACTCGCACGCACGCGCGCGCGCACACACACACACACGCATTTATAATGGTGAAATTAGATTTTCAAATTACTGTAGGGTTTAAATAATATTTTTCCTCCCCGTTTCTGTCACAGCCGCGTGACTTGATTGTTACACATATATAGCCTACTGTAGATTGTAGGCTACACGATGAAGTCTGCCGCAATGGCGAGACGAACAGAGATGTTGCGGTGAAGGAAGTAGCAAAGTAAGACAGGTTGCGGTTCCAATGACCGCAGGCGTGTCGCTGCGCTCTTCCGCAGGTCACTCAAGGTCAGCGGATACGTGATACCGAGATAAGTTTAAAACCGGGACACGTACAATACAAAGAGAACGAGAACACTTCATAAACTGCTCAAGCGTATACTGCAGCACACAAGCCTCTGCAGGCATATTTTTACGTGCTATACTGTGGACGATAGTTTATAAATAAACTGGGGAGCCCTGCTCCCTGCTGTTCTAACAACAGAAAATTAATTTCTGTCTGCAACATTTCATTTGCACACAGGAGTATAAGTCTTGAACAACTCATGACACTGTCTACACTTATATAATTACTATAATCACTTTTAATTTTAACAAATAAAATGCTATTAATAATAACTTATTGTTATTACTCATATCGCCAATTAACATAATCTCAGTTGAAAAAACAGATGTTATTTCAAAAAAATTCACGATCTATTTTGAAAATCTGATTCACCGCAGTAATCAGCGTTAAAAAAATCATAAACATTAAGAATTTTTAAAATGTGTTGACATTTCATTTGACGGCGGTCAGGGTTCGTTTTCGTATTTTCATTGTGAAAATTTGAATGTACAGATTTTAATGCTGTTAATAATGGTGACTTCGTGAATTGAAAAAGAAGGTCAGAAAAAAATTGTATTTGGAAATTTAACTTCCAACGCGTCAGCGAGCCAGCTTATTATTTCAATTTGCTACGATAACTTGTTATATCTTCACATATGACCAAAATAATTAGTTTCGTTTTAATACTGACGGACTGTTTAGCAAAATATAATCGAAATCGTTCGAACCGATATCACAAAAATACGATTTTTTCACACGAAAAGACTCCAAAACCAGTAAAAAATAATCCCGAGATACGAAAAAGCCATTTTTTAAAAAATTGTATGTTTTAAAAACAAAACTAATTCTAATTGTAGCTTAAAAACAGTAAAAAATTTAAAAAATCTCACAAAAAATCGATTGCACGAGCTAATAATAATCGCTGCACAAAGCTATCTCGTTGGCGTGATAGAAGCGATTTTCCAAAACTACTTTCTTCATCTTACCTTTTTTGAAACTCTGATTTCATCATCATAAACAACATTAAAATATGCATTTATTAGCATTTCAAACTTTCACATTACAATGAAAATAAGAAAATGAACCCTGACCGTCTTCATAACGTTTTTTAATTTCAACGTATTTTGAAAATTGAAAATGCTAATTTATGCTGTTTTTGACGCTGGTTACGATTAGGAAGTAGAATATAAAAAAGTTACGAATTTTTTAAAATTTAAAATGACCGCCATTTTAAAACTTTTGAACGAATTTTGCTGGTTAACGGAAGTGTCAAAGTTGTTACATAATCGATTTTTGTGCCAAGTTTCAATCAAATCGGACCAAAATTACGAACGTGATCGTGCTAAAACATACACGCGCGCGCGTGTGTACGAGCATGGCGTACTTTTTATTTTTTCTTTCTATTTACACTGTAAATGGATGTTTAATTAAAATTTGGCCTACTGACTTCAGTTATATAGTATAACTTTAGTTATATATGTGACCAAAATTTGAGAAATAATTTTTTACAGAATTTGAAGAAACAGTTTTTGAGAATGTCGGTCGATTTATTTTTCTATTATTGTTATTATTATTATTTTTGTTATTATTATTTTTCTAAATTACATGTGACAAACTTCGTGTACGCTTTGCATCATTTACTTTAATTTGGGGGAAATAACGCCACTACTGCAGCAGCTAGCTATGCTTTGTACACGGGCAGGGCGTCGCACATGTACAAAGATTAAGGTCACCGGAAATAGACGTATCAAACCGGAAACGAAGGCGAAAAACGCTTATGAAGTACAAATTAGCTTAGTGAGCAGTTGACATCCGCGGAATCCAGTTTCGCGTTCGTATCTCACAGAGAAAACCAGCTCGTGCAGGAACAGGTGATTGAAGTTTATTTCAAATTTGGCGCAATGGGAAGACGGGTCTGATATTTCAAAGAAACACAAAAACTGTCGCAGTAGCAATTTTTTGAAAATTGTTAGTTATATGGAATAAGATAGCGATTCCGAAAAATGCCGTTTGCGTGAAATATTAAATTTATATCAGATAAAACGTAAGATTTTTCACTGAATAATACAAATATTATACCTTGATGAACTGAATTATTTAGAGTATTAAGATATAACCAAATATGAACACAATGAAATCTTATAAAAATAAAACCTTCTGAGATTTGTGTTTCAAACATTTTGATCCGCCATCTTAAACGAATAAATATTTAGGGGTTACAAACACATTGCAACCTTCGAAGATTGCCCCCTCCTATATTCCTGAGACTCAGTTATGATGTAGTCTCCAGTCCTAGCCTCTTCGTGATTTAGAGAGGATGTAGATCCAGGATTTAGAGAGGATTCAACTTCCCAAAATACTCGCTCTTCTAGTAACCAAGCGCCTCACAGTCTACCAACAGGTGAGTTACCTCTTCCCTCCCGCAGTACCTACAAGTTAAGTTTCCAAGATTCTTAAGATGTCTCTTAAGGACATCTGTATTTTTACTAAGAGCGATATAGATCTTTGCTCTGCTCCTGTCAAAGTTCTCGAGGAGCTCTTTGGTCCATCTTAAACCACGCTTATATTTCCAGAACTTAGGACCTGTCCTTCCTCTCTAAACTTCATCATGAAGTAGCAGTCTTTAAGTCCACAAAATGGTTCTGTCCGCGAAAGTTAGACAGGCTGGGTCAGAGCAATGACGTACTCTTCTGGGTACCAAGGTACGCTGGGATAGAGGGAAATGACAATCCGTCATTTTGAATGCAACTTTTGTTTTAAATATAAAAGTGGTCATGCAATATATCATTTTCAAGTAAAAGTTTACGAAAAATCCACTGGCGAAATCCGTTTTTAAATATCTCTGTTATACATCATCCGAGTTAAAGGTGTTTTTAAATATCTGTTATACATCATCCGTGTTAAACGCGTTTTTAAATATCTCTGTTATACATCGTCCGTGTTAAACGCGTTTTTAAATATCTCTGTTATACATCGTCCGTGTTAAACGCGTTTTAAATATACTCGTTTGTACATCGTTTTTAAATGTTATACTCGTTTGTTAAACGCGTTTTTTAAATATAACTCTGTTATACATCGTCCGTCCGTGTTAAACGCGTTTTTAAATATCTCTGTTATACATCGTCCGTGTTAAACGCGTTTTTAAATATTTTTAAATATCTCTTATACATCATCGTCCGTGTTAAAAATATCTCGTTTTTAAATATCTCTTATACATCGTCCGTGTTAAACGCGTTTTTAAATATCTCTGTTATACATCGTCCGTGTTAAACGCGTTTTTAAATATCTCTGTTATACATCATCCGTGTTAAAGGTGTTTTTAAATATCTCTGTTATACATCATCCGTGTTAAACGCGTTTTTAAATATCTCTGTTATACATCGTCCGTGTTAAACGCGTTTTTAAATATCTCTGTTATACATCGTCCGTGTTAAACGCGTTTTTAAATAACTCTGTTATACGTCGTTTAAACTCTGTTATACATCATCCGTTTTTAAATATCTCTGTTATACATCGTCCGTGTTAAACGCGTTTTAAATATCCGTGTTAAAGGTGTTTTTAAATATCTCTGTTAATCCGTGTTAAACGCGTTTTAAATATCTCTGTTATACATCGTGTTTTTAAACGCGTTTTAAATATCTCTGTTATACATCGTCCGTGTTAAACTCTGTTATACATCATCCGTTTTAAATATCTCTGTTATACATCGTCCGTGTTAAACGCGTTTTTAAATGTTATACATCATCCGTGTTATTCATCGTCCGTGTTAAACGCGTTTTTAAATATCTCTGTTATACATCATCCGTGTTTAAACGCGTTTTTAAATATCTCTGTTAAATCGTCGTGTTTTTTTAAATATCTCTGTTATACATCGTCCGTGTTAAACGCGTTTTTAAATATCTCTGTTATACATCGTCCGTGTTAAACGCGTTTTTAAATATCTCTGTTATACATCGTCCGTGTTAAACGCGTTTTTAAATATCTCTGTTATACATCGTCCGTGTTAAACGCGTTTTTAAATAACTATGTTATACATCGTCCGTGTTAAACGCGTTTTTAAATAACTCTGTTATACATCATCCGTGTTAAAGGTGTTTTTAAATATCTCTGTTATACATCATCCGTGTTAAACGCGTTTTTAAATATCGCGTTTTTAAATATCTCTGTTATACATCGTCCGTGTTAAACGCGTTTTTAAATATCTCTGTTATACATCGTCCGTGTTAAACGCGTTTTAAATATCTCTGTTATACATCGTCCGTGTTAAACGCGTTTTAAATATCGCGTTTTTAAATTAAACGCGTTTTTAAATAACTCTGTTATACATCGTCCGTGTTAAACGCGTTTTTAAATAACTCTGTTATACATCGTCCGTGTTAAACGCGTTTTTAAATATCTCTGTTATACATCGTCCGTGTTAAACGCGTTTTTAAATATCTCTGTTATACATCGTCCGTGTTAAACGCGTTTTTAAATATCTCTGTTATACATCGTCCGTGTTAAACGCGTTTTTAAATATCTCCGTGTTAAACGCGTTTTTAAATATCTCTGTTATACATCGTCCGTGTTAAACGCGTTTTTAAATAACTGTTGTACATAGTCCGTGTTAAACGTGTTTTTATATATCTCTGTTATACATAATCCGTGTTAAACGCGTTTTAAAATATCTTTGTTATGTATCAACCATTTTAAACGCGTTTTTAAATATCTCTGTTACTAACACATAATCCGGGTTAAATGCGTTTTTAAATACCTCTGTTACTTGCACATCGTCCTTGTTTAACGCGACTTTCTAATTTCCAAAGATAAAAAATAAGATCGATTTTTGCGCCAAAAAAATGGTATAGCCTATCCCCTCGTTATATCAAAATCGTCAAAGCAGTTTTCTTGAAAAAAGGATACACAAACATATCTCGTTTATGATTATAAGATATTTTAGGCAGATACTAATACTAATAAACATCTTCATCTCATTAAAACGCATTTGCCCAATGATGAGACTTACTAAAATCGATTTTTGGAACCAGAAAAGTTTATCAGAATTATTACTGTCGTTTTCGCGAAAAAAAGGCAACAACTTACAGACACATAAAGATACCTCGTTTAACGTTAAAGGATTTTTGCTAAATCCATTGAAAATACATTTCATAATGTTACATCTAGCGTTAAATCTGTTAAATCTGCGTTAAACGTACCAACACTAAATAGACACAAATTTACAAACGCGAGCGTAGAGTGCAGACATACTAAAATACATAATACGGTTCACAGTACATACATTTCAAGTATTACAAACATTCTTGCTTAACCGCCTGTAAATCTTTTCCAAAACTTTAAACTGGCAACGTTTAATCTTCATTCCTTTATCGTCTGTATTTTTGACCTTTACATAAAGTAAAGGATTGTCAAGTTAAAGTAGTCACAATGCCTACAAGATAATGTTCTAGTCTTAAGCGTTAAGACTCTTTCTTTCATAAACATTAGGATTTAAAAGTAACCTAAGTCCATCTGTAAAGCCAAGCTGTCAAAAGTCAAACACGCAGCTGTCTCGCTGACGTCACGTAAGCGAATAAGGGGGAAACTACTCTAAATACTACCAGCTTAAATGACTATTTCGATATGGAAAAAATCAAACTCAAAATTCTGTTTCTAAAATTCTCAAGCATTGATGGAATATTTACGTTATTGTTTATTGGAATATTTTCCATCACTTGTAATGTGGTATTTACTTGTTATAACTTTATTTATTTACATATTTCATTATATTGGTAGCTTATATTTGTGTGTTTTATAGCGAACATGAATGAATTGTGAATGAGTGAGAGGCCAATACTTTAACTATAGATCTAATAACATAATTTAATTCTGGAGATTATGTACTTTTTAATTTCTAACAATGGTGAGAAAAGAATAATAACAACAGAGAGGGGCAAAGGATGGAGCGAACATGAGATGAACTGTGCCATTCATGATGTGAGTGCAAATGGAATGCCACAGATTCAGAAAAACAGGAATCTTTCCTCTAGATCCTGCAAAATTTAGTGTTGACGACAACGTACTTTTACACTAAGAAGAGACAGCTTTAGATCTACTGGTTGTTGAAGATGATGGCTCCAAAAATGATGAAAATACTAATCTAGTCAGGCCTTGTTCTTCACGAACAGCCACTGATGATGACGAGCACTTAGAAGCTCAGTTTACAGTTGGTGATAGAAGCGAATTCACAAAAGGATTTGAAGCTTTGCTTCTTTAGGCGCGTTATAGCACTTTTGTATGAGTAAAAAGCATTGGTTTCGCGTCACGATTGAGCTGTATATCGTTTATAAGAATGCATATAAATAAAAAAACGTATATTTATTGATTGATGTAGATATTATAACATTATAATAGAAAGATATTGCATATGACAATTTAACTCTAGATAAATAATCATTTTTGTGGGTTACGAGTGCCGATAGATATTAAAACTAGGCTGATGTTATTGATTTTAATTTACAAATCAATAAATTCTGTATTTTTGATACTACAATTAATTTTATAGTCAAATATAAAAACCAAATGCGCATACTGTTTTATTGCAGTTAATGTTTACAAGCTCATATTTTCTAAACTTAACATTTTAAAATTAATAAAAAGTTCTTAACGTTGTTATTTTGGTTTTCTCACGCAGATTATAAAATGAAAATTCTATATTCGAGTCAAAATAGTATTATCTATTGAACTATTAATATCTCTAAACTCATAATTGATATATTTATATCAATCTATTATATCATTTATTTATTTAAAAATATTAGATAAATATTAATATTTATAAATTAATATAACTATATAATTAGTTAATATATTTATATCAAATAATTGTGCAATGTTATGAGCATATATGTTACCTTCTATAACAATTAGTGTAAGCAAAGCTTCTGTCGGATAGTCTCCTGCCACGTTTTTGCCCCGTAATTTCAAAAAAAAAAAAAAAGAAAAGAAAGAAAGAATTTACGCCAAAAAATGAGTTTTTGAATATTTGAAATGTCCGAATAAACATGAATAATGAACAACAAAAAATTGATTTCGGTAATCTGTATCGAAACGGTGTGTCGCACATCGACGAAGGTTAGACGAATGAGTGATTTAGACGATTGCAGTTTGCATATATTTTAGATTCTTTGTAAACATTTTCAATTTTACTATACACTGAAAAGAACTCTGATTTTATCAAAGGCAGCTTAAATTTAGATAACAATTACGAACCTACAACTCCGAAAATTCAGTTAAGGGAATAAAAAAAGCAAAATTCCACAACTTCACAAAACCAATTTTAACAGAACTGCTTAAGTTTTGTTCATACATGAACATTTGTAACAGAAATC
The DNA here is from genome assembly GCA_022606455.1 of Callitettix versicolor. Lineage (NCBI taxonomy): Eukaryota > Metazoa > Arthropoda > Insecta > Hemiptera > Cercopidae > Callitettix > Callitettix versicolor. Next base: position 17,346,668 of record CM040186.1, read on the forward strand.
AGTGCGCCAAATTTGGAACAAATAACGATTCAAGAGTAAATCGAAAAATCAAATAAATTTCGGGTTAAGGGGAGGGGTGAAAACGCAAGCCATTTTTTTGGTAAAAACCCTTTAAAACATTCTCAAAACCTGTTCAAAAGAATTTGGTCACAGCAGTTTCTCTGAAAAGTTATTTTTTTAATATTTTTACATCATTTACAAAATACTGTTGCCTAAAAATGAGCAAGTATTTGAGATGGAGATTTTTCTTTCAGGCGAAATCATTCATGCTGCTTGCTGTCTTTTTATCAGCTGCAGCCCAGTTGTCAAATGTGAAATATTTTACAATACAATAGACGGGGGAGAGACTAGAAACCTCTGATTCAATAAGACCCACCTCAATTGTCGGTCTACCACTGCATCTTGGATAAACCGAGGACCTTTCCGGACACAATTGTGTCCGTCTGTCGATCCACACTGTTACACACAAAGCGTACAAAATACTTCAACTTTGTCGAAGCTTTGTGTAGACCAGTAGGAAGAAGAAATATACAATTATGCTACGCTAAACAGCTAAGTATTGACCAGCATCGGATAGAACAAATGACAGCATTTTCTTTGAAAATTTAAAATACTAATTTTCATACTACTCACAGAATTTCCATTGGCTAACGAGCTATTGTAAAGGTACACCGATACTTGGGATCGTGAAATGTGCAGATTCAACCTCTGTTCGACACTAAAAACTTTAAATAGCCGTCAATTTTTAAATGAAAAAAAGAAAACAGGTTGATGAATTTTATCAAACTTTATCTTTATATAACAATAAATAACGCGAAAAATGTCCTCTATGTCATATACCGATAAAAAGGTATATTTTTTGTGTGGATAAAAACACAAAATGGTGTTGAACTCTGACAAACATCGAGAAATGGACCATTAGGACAAAAAAATGTTTTATAATACAGGTCCTAACCCATTCACTTTTTACTTAGAACTAAATTTTTTTCAGTTTTATAAATATATTTTTCTAGCTCTAGAACAAAAGTTGGTGGAAATATTTTCATCAAACGTGTGTTACCTTACGGTATTTTGTGCTGTCAAGTAAATATTGCTTATAAAAGTGAAAAGGTACATAATATTACTGTGTATAAAATTTTACAACTTTTGGTGAAGTTGTAGCCCAATTGATTGGATATAGTTTTCACATTAAAGGAAGTTAAATATTTTTAAGCACTCATTTTTTTTAGAAACATTAATTTTTGAAATGATATCACCGAATCACAATCAACATTTTGGCACAGAAAACAAATTTGTTCATTAATTTTTGGTCGAGAGGTCGAAAAATGCATTAAATACAAATAAAAAAACTGGAAACAATCCAATTTTAATACAGGAAAGAAATGGGTTAATGACCTTAATGAGTTAATGGGAAATAACTTTTTTTCTTGTATTGGCCTAAGGATCCATTTCCCGAACTTTGCCAGGGTTACCGTAAAATACACTTTATATAATTTAAACAGAGTAATCAACTTTAAGACATGCATAAATTAACACTATACATTTTCTATTAAAAATACCTAAATTCCACTGAAGACGCATTTCTATCAAATGTATTAAAAATATTACCTTACCTTCATTCAACGCCAATTAAAAAAGTGATACATTTTACAGACACAATTAAATCTAATTTATTAAAAATGTTACTTTACGGAGACTTCAACGCCAATTAAAATAGTGATACGTATTTCATTAATAATATCTAGTTTACACATTTAAATAAAATTTATTAAAAATATTACTTTATGGAGACTTTAACGCCGAATAGTGATACGTATTTCATTAAAAATATCTAGTTTACACATTTAAATCAAATTTATTAAAAAATATTACTTTACGGAGATTTCAACGCCAATTAAAATAATTGAATTTTATTAAAAACTATCGAATTTTCATAAAAATACGTAGTTTACACACACATTTAAATCAAATTTATTAAAAATATTACTTTACGGAGACTTCAACGCTGATTAAAATAGTGATACATATTTCATTAAAAATACGTAGTTTACAGACGTATTTCAATCAAATTTATTAAAAATATTACTTTACGGAAACTTTAACGCTGATTAAAATAGTGACATATTTTTTATTAAAAATTCTTAGTTTACAGACAAATTTCAATAAAATGTATTAAAATGTATTTCATTAAAAATATCTAGTTTACACATTTAAATCAAATTTATTAAAAAATATTACTTTACGGAAACTTCAACGCCGATTAAAATAGTGATACTTATTTTTTATTAAAAATACTTAGTTCACGACACATTTAAATCAAATTTATTAAAAATATACTTTACGGAGACTTTAACAACGATTTAAATTATAAAGTAATATCCGAACAAATGGTGCAAAAACAGTATACATTCTCTTAAATTTAACAGCAGCACTTATAATAAAAAAAAATTTTGTTCAGTAGTTACAAGAAAAAATCGGCTAATGAAATTCTGTTAAGGGGCTCACACAACTCAAATCAATGAAATGTATTTCAAATAAAAGAAACTCCCTGTACTTGGGTAAATTGGGCTAAAACCAGACATTATCACGATTATTATCTGGTTATTCCGAATTACTTCCGAACTATAAATTTCTTTTCGCCGTGTAGGCCTACTGCACACACCTACTTCAGTCCCTGCATTAAGCAGCGAAAGCTGACGTTTTCAGTTCTCTTAGGAAACATTTTTCCCGTGCTCCAGCTGACTTTCCAGTGTTCTCATTTTGTAGCGAGTCTGCCCATCAGCACTAACGTTTCTTTTTAAAGAACTTAACAGCTGGTCATATTTTGTTATTAATCGTCATTTCATAACCAATAGTTTTACAGTTGTATTTACCTGTTTCTAAATTGCTAATGAAAATGTTTGTAATTATAGGTTACTAAATGATAAGTTATTAAACAAAGTTGCAGAAATAACGGTGACTTTTTTTTTTAACGTCCGACTATTGTGCATACTTGGCCTAATGCAGACGATGGGATGATTTACAGCTTATGAAAATGCCAAGCCCTAGCCGGGAATCAAACCCGGGTCCTCGGGGTGAAAGCCCAGTACGCTATCAACTAGGCCACCGAGGAGGCTACGAAGGGGGGGACGTTATGACCGGAAAAGATAAGAAATAGATACGAACATGAATATATTAAGTTTTGTGAGTAATGCGAAGTTGAAAATCTTACGCGTAGTCAAATAACCGATATAAAATGTAACTGTTATTTGCTTGTAATAGTTATTTTACAATGTGATTAAAAGTAACGCTCATAACTCGTACCTAAAGTGCCCTTCCGGCGCAAAACACAATCGCGCGCTGCAAAACGCTAGCGGTGAAAATACATTACTTATTTCAAATTTGCTACATTTTACACTTACTGGAGCTGTGATCTTTCTATAAGATAATTTTAACAAAAACCGATGAATTGATTTTTGAGAAATTTTTCTGATTTTATTTTTCATAAGCTTCCGAAATGAATTTTCTGGGGCTGTAACGACTCCCCATACACGTTGCGTTTTAATCTTTACAAACTACATTTCAACAAAATTTAAAGTAGAGATGGAGTCTATTTTGGGAAAATCCGATTTTTAACTCAGTTTTGTGATCAAAGAAGGGCTTCCTTTTTTTTACAAAATATGATTTCAAGGAATGGAACACACGTAGCGCGCACGCACGCACACTCGTGCGCGTGCGTTTACTGTATCAAAGCTAGGTTTAGAAATCTAGTAAAAATTTCCTGTCCCTATTATGTTTAGAACATTAGTCTTCAAAACTTTGTAATGTTAAGGTGTGCCTAGCGAACAGGTGCGCATCATAAATCAATTATCGTACAATAGGAATGGAATGTGGAATGTACTAAAATTTGAGTTTTGTCACGTAGAGAGTAGAGGTGGGCGTTTCTGCTATTTTTACAAAACGTAAACAAACTGTTTGTTGAGGAAAAAAGCTGCTTTTTAAAACAGTTGGAAAAAACAGGTTTAGAAAACTGAAACTCAAAGTTGTATTAGCAGCTAAAACATAAAGCACATATGTTCAGTTTTCTAAGACTACTCTTTCATTCCCACTCATGTCCTTAAATGTTTTTGGATATAAAGCATTTATAAAGGATAACAATAATCATTACAAGTGTAGTAATAATTAAATTACATTATCAAAACGTAATAATTATGTAAGCCATTTAATGTACAAAATGCAATGAATTTCTTTTTTTTTTACTTAAAAATTAAATAGTCCTTCGCATATTTACCAAAATGCAAGCGATTTAAAATATTTTTAGTTGATTAAAAAAATTGATTATTGATACTGAATATAAAAAAAATGTTTAAATAAAATTAGGCTTTGTATCTACAAAATGTGAGAGGTTGTTACTACAACTCGCAACAAAATAGAGATAAACGTTGACATTGACCAAGCAGTTCTTACTTCACTACAAGCAACGAGCAACTTTGAAATAAAGGGAAAAAGCATAAAAGCAGGTAAAAGAAAAGCAGTTAGCAGGAAAACAGTTTTACTGCTTGCGGCAACGTTCGAATAGAACGTAGATGTGGTAGTGCGGAAAGCCGTTCCTTGTTTAACAAATCATAAACCAGTCCAAATCCACCTGCTTGTTTCCGTTTGAAAAAGCAGTTTGTTTGTCGTTTATAGAAAAGCAGTTTTATTTAACAGTTTGGTATTTTCTCCCCACCACTAATAGAACGTAGGTGTGGTAGTGCGGAAAGCCGTTCCTTGTTTAACAAATCATAAACAAGTTCAAATCCAACTGCTTGTTTCCGTTTGAAAAAGCAGTTTGTTTGTCGTTTATAGAAAAGCAGTTTATTTAAACAGTTTGGTGTTTTCTGCCCCACCACTAGTAGAGAGCTTTTCTTGCAACCGATGTTGACGTTAAGTTTCAAGAAATTAGAAAGCTGCATTCTGACTGGTGGTATTTTGGACGACACGCTTGCCGCTATGGTACTGTGTCACTGAGAAATTGATAAAAAATGATTCCAAGGAGTTGAGGGATTCCAAGGGTTGGGGTCCACGCAGTCAGCTGGGGAGATCTTTTGCACCACGCAGTTAGCCGGAAGGTCTTTTGCACTACGTAGTCAGCCGGGAGGTTTTTTGCACCACGTAGTCAGCTGGGGAAATCTTTTGCACAACGCTGTCAGCCGGGAGGTATTTTGCACCACATAGTCAGCCGGGAGGTCTTTTGCACCACGTAGTCAGCCGGGAGGTCTTTTGCACTACGTAGTCAGCTGGGGAAATCTTTTGCACCACGTAGTCAGCCGGGAGGTCTTTTGCACTACGTAGTCAGCTGGGGAAATCTTTTGCACCACGTAGTCAGCCGGGAGGTCTTTTGCACCACGTAGTCAGCCGGTGGGTTCTTTTACACCACGTAATCAATCGGGAGAGGTCCATTGCACCAGGTAGTCAGCCGGGAAAAGCCTTTTGCACTATGCAGTGACCTAGGAGGAATTGTTTTGAAGTAAATATTCATTGCAAGTACAGTATGGTAGAAATATACTGTACCCAAGTCTCGAGTTTTATTAAACGTTTTTGATAATAATTATTTAATAATTCCGTATAGAGCTAAAGTTCTTCGTCAAATTTGAAATTAGCCAAAGGGTACGGGTTTTTTGTGTTAACTATCGCCAATGGAAGTTTGCTTTTTTTTAATCATCGGTAACTTCTATGGCATCAAGTATAAGGATCTACATCACCATCAATATTCCAGCATTTACAGCATCAAACACAAATCAACTCCAGGAACTACCAGGAAAATTTAAAGAACCTAATTACCTTATAATTGTAATTAAAGATTTCGAGTGTTAAAATCATGAACAAAAATTTATAAATTTAAAGAAATTACAGGTATTATATGAAATAAATTACAAATTTTAATAAGTGGGTAATTTAAAAATTTAAATTATACGGATAATAGTATAAATATTACAAGGTGGCATTAATAAATTGTAGAGGTTTCAGCAAACCTTAAGTTTACTGTACTTAAAGCAATGTTAAATAATTTTTCTAACACTTTTATTATACAATTTGTATATATATATATATATATATATATATATATATATATATTCATTTTTTTAATAATTAATGCATGTTTTTTTAATTTATCTATAGGTCAGCAGCACTGGTACTTATTTCACGGTCCCTCGTCTAGGTCTTACCATGATAGCCGCTCCAATAACATTACCGGCTCCTGACTGTCGGTGCGTGTAAACTACCCTCTAACCTTCTGAACCCCTGTAACCCTCCTCCTACACACGCACTTTATCCTACTACAAGTAGTAAGTCATTAGTTTCTTTTTATAACTTTTATTTATCGCCACGATAACATTTTATAGTTGCAGTAGGGGAATGTGGTCACTGCTACATTTGGAGTCACAAAGTACTTTGTATTTGAGGAGTACAAAAACAATACACAAACTTTATCTTATTGATTCATCAGTAGGACGCAGTGAAATTTTGCAATCATTAAATAAAATACGAAATTTTCAATAATCGTGATTAAAAGCAAAGTACAATTTTTTACACTCTTCGTAGTCAAGGACAGATAGTAGACCTACTGTATTGTTTTTACTTGCGAAACTTCTAAAATCGTTAAAAATGCCTAAACATGAAATTTTCTTATACGCTCCGGATCGATTTCCAAAAAAATTTCTAAATTTCGTCTGTGTGTGTGAGAGAGAGAGAGAGAAAGAGAAAGAGAGAAAGAGAGAAAGAGAGAGAGAGAGAGAGAGAGAGAGAGAGAGAGAGACGAAGGAAATAACGAGAGAAATGAGCAATCAACTTAAAATTTACAAAACTAAACTAAAACTGCTTGGAACAGAACCATAATGTTTTCCAGCATTGTTACTCAAAAATTATGAGTGACAGAGGAAAATTATAAGGTAGGAGGGGCACAATTTTCAAAGGGGGGGTTACGTACTGATTATTTCGAGTGGCGTACCAAATTTGAAGGAAATTTTGAGTTTAATCCGAATATGCCGTTTGAGTTGAAGAATTTTGAGTTTTACAGCCTTCAAAGGGCACGAAAACCCTAAATTTCGAAATTTTTTGGTTTGTGGATATGTCATTTGTATTGTACAATTTTTATTTTTAATTTATAGTATTTAAAAGTCAAGAACAAGACTTCTTTGTTTCCGGTTCCGCTCCGTTTATTTTTTTTATCAGTAATTTTGTAATTTACAGTTTAAGCTTTATACATCCTAATATGTTTTATTAAGTGTTGTTGATTTCTGGTTGAAGAAAATTACTTCTACGACCCCTCAGGGGGTGCATACTAGCTGCATCTATTGAGAGGATTTAGACGTCCCTGGCGGTACCCGAGTCTAACACACACTTACACTTATAACACTTTACACTCACTTTTACATTTAAAGAGGTGATAATAGCCTCAATGTGCTTTTCGCCTTAAAAAAACAACAACAACAAAATCTACGAAAAGAATAATATCAAATGTAAAGATATTTCGTAAAATATCTTGTTTTATAGTTTTGTTTTAGAACGAAATGTAAACATTGAATTTGTTCGCAACGAAGAATTACGAATTATTTTAATTTTTGTTTATTTTATTTTTTATTGTCGTTATTTTAAGGTGAAAAGCACATTAAGGCTATTATCGCCGCCCTAAATGTAAATGTGAGAGTAAAGTGTTAAATTCGTTAGTGTAGTGTTGTAAGGATTACGAATTAATTAATATTAACGGTTTGTTAAAATTTTAACGTGTTATCCGAACTAATCTTAAGCGGTTTAATGTGCTGTTCAGTATTGCAGAACATTCAAGTTTTTCGTCAATTTTTATTAATAAAATTGAGTGATAAATAAAAAAAAATATTAAAATGTCCTAGACTGCAATTCACGGAAACCTATCACGAGGAAATGCCACTGAAACTGGTTTTAAAATTTAACCTGAACAGACAGACGTTATGATTGGAAAAAGGAGTTCAGGAAAACCGAAAATTAACCCAGATGAGAGGATTCATTTTTATATTTTCCATTTATGTACTCCCGAAAGCAATTCTTTTATTTAAAGTTTGCTACACTGAGTAGAGTTATGTAGATTCATGTACGATCAAAAATTGAGGAAAATCCGATGAACAGATTCTGACAAATCAGACCTACTATCCAGTTTTACTGACGGTTTCAAAACAGGATTCTTTAAATCGTCGGTAAAATTAAAAAAAAAATTTTTTTAATATTTTTACAGAACTGAGTACTATATTGGAATTTTTTTTATTTAAAATGTTTCCGGTATGTGTGCCCTAAAAGAGAGTTACATTTGAAACATAATCGAAGTCAGTTAATTTGCTTACCCTCCAGCGATGTAAACTCGGATCTGCAAAAGGACATAAGCCCTAAGTCCATTGAACCCCTAAATTTCCAGATTTAAAAATTTAAAGAATTTTTCACGATATCAGTACTTTATAATCGCGGCACTCATTCTCGCTTAAGTGATTGCAAATTTCTAGCACAATATTTTTTGTATCTTAAACTTTTTTGAAAATCCAATTTCACCGTCATAATCGCCCTTAAAAACTGCATATATTAACATTTAAAATTGTCAAATTATCTCAAAAATATGAAAACGAACTACGATCACTGTTATTTTTGTCGCTAATTGATCGAGCGAAGCGAGGTCTCTGTTTCAACTCGACCGTTCGTATTTAGTTTGTGGTGTGTGTGTGTGTGTGTGTGTGTGTGTGTGTGTGTGTGTGTGTGTGTGTGTGCGTGCGCGCGCTAGTGCGTTACGTAGTTTTGACCAAACGCATTGACCGATTGTTTTGAAATTTGGTACAGAGGTATGTACCAATATTTTTGTATAAAGCCCTAAAACATATCCTAAGATGTTTTCCCATTCACTTCCGTTTCAAAATGGCGTGCTCTGATTCAACCTTGAGCGTGTAGTTGCTGATTATTTACTGAAATACTGGCTGAACAGCAAAACCTACCATAATTTTGACCGCTTCATGGAGAAAGAGCATAAAATTTCGAATAAAGTTGGTCCAGTATATTTTTCACAACTATTACGGTCACCGGGTTACAATGGTCGAAAATGTTACCTTCTGTATAGAATATACTGCGAGGTCTACTGTTCTTTGCACTGACCGTAAAAATACATTGTTTAGTGTGATAAAAAACGATTTTCCTACGAGCTCAATAAGGTTTCCGGTGGACTCGAGGTAGCAGGCCTGTTTTACTGGTGGACAAGTAAATAAGTCTGTTTATAAGCCAATACAGAACCCACTGAGGGATATAACGGGGTGGGGAGGGAAGAGGAATAAGTAATGAATAGCAGGACCATGCGGGGCCTACTGTAATTGAACCTTCCGCCGCGGGGAGCGCTACCGGCGTTAATATTTAATCGCGCCGCCCTCACATGTCCGGTAATTTTATTTTCTCCAAAACGAAGGTGGTGTTAACTTGTCCAATTTTGAAAGTTCAGTGTGTACATTGAATTCAGCAGAACATCTGGTCTGTTTGGGGTGATATAATTTTCATAAAATTATTTTGGCGTCAAATTGTTCTTATTGGAAGAGATCCGCCATATATGTGTAAGCGTGTAATTAATATAACACTTTTAGTGAACGTAACGAAAAACCAGCTGTTAGTTAAAGTCAGCTGTTTTGGTAAGGACAATATTAAAAACGTAACGGTTGGAACTCGGGAGTTACCGAAAGAAGCGAAACTTTTGTTAGATATATTTACTGAATACATAATTAGTTTGAAGATATGTTTACAAAATATCTTGTTTTGTTTAAGTAAATAAATACGTGAACCTAGCTTGGACATTATTTACTGTTATAGTAAAAGATCAGTTGTTTTATATTAATTCGTAACGATCAGCTGATTTCATTGATCAGCTGATAGGCTATAATAAGTTTCAGGTTATGTCATTAAAAACTAGCAATATTAACAACAATTATTATGAATATTTATATTAATTTCGAATGTATTATAAACGGTCATAACGTGTACGTGTTCTTCAACTAAGGAAAAATACGAAACGAAAGCAACACAGTCGTTTTCATATAATACGCGTGTACTGTTATCGAAAAGGAGGAAGAAAAATAAAGACAGAAATTCGTTTGCTCGTTCGTTCCATTTTTCCGTTACATTCTTCTGTTTGGCACACTTCGTTCTATTCGCTCCTCTCGCTAAAGCTTACATAAAAGTTTCGCTCCAATAATTACTAACAATCTCCTGGCTATTTTGCAGTTAGAAGAGATGCACTGTGTTTATGTAGAACATAACCTAAAAGTTAACGTAAAGAAAAAAAACCAGCTGTTAGCTAAAGTCAGCTCTTTTGGGTAAGGATAATATTAATAATTACTAACAAACTCCTAGCTATTTTGCAGTTAGAAGAGATGCACTGTGTTTATGTAGAACATAACCTAAAAGTTAACGTAAAGAAAAAACCAGCTGTTAGCTAAAGTCAGCTCTTTTGGGAAAGGATAATATTAATAATTACTAACAATCTCCTAGCTATTTTACAGTTAGAAGAGATGCACTATGTGTATGTAGAACATAACCTAAAAATTAACGCAACAAAAAAATCAGCTGTTAGCTAAAGTCAGCTGTTCTGATGAGGATAATAAATAATACACCACGCGCCTACACGAAGTTCGAAGGGATGCGCTATATGTTTATAATAAACATAACCTAAAAACTAATATAACAAACAAACAAAAAACAGCGGATAAATGAAGTCACCTGTTTGGTAATGATAATTTTAATAACTCGCCCTAGCTACTATGGAGTCAAAAAATATGGGCTACATGTACGTAATAAACATAATCTAAAAGCCTTGTACTGTACTGAGTCTATAATACATAGAGATCTAACTGCATAGGATATTGTGAGACGGAAATAGGATAACGCTATCTATCAGAAGGGAAATGAACCGTGTACTTTTAGGTTAGCTTTTGAGTTTACACTTAAGTTATTTGCTACTGTATGAATCACTAATGATATTAATTAGAGATCTTAATCGAGTGTAAGATAAATTCACGCCACTGCAGCAATTTATAGACTGAAGGGCGGCAGGTTAGTAATGCGCGACTATGAAAACAATTCGAATGAAAATTCGATTATAAAAATCACTCGAGCAAGTCAAAAACTAATCTGCCACACAATTAATTAGTAACAAAGTCGAGTTGTATTGTTGTCCAACAAATCTGCCAAAACTTGAAAACCGAGGCGTTCCGGAAAAACTCGAACTTTTACGAAAGGTCACCATTAATTTACTGTACAGTAATGTTGATAATCGGTTGTTTCCGCAGCGAATCGGCTCGCGGTATATTAGTAATTACTAATTAGTAACAAAAATCGAGTTGCACTGTTGTATATTGCTATTCGACTTTAACAACAAATCATTAGAATCATTAGTAGATTTGTAGATTAGTAATGTATATTAACAGTCGAGTTGATGGCTTGTTTAGTTGGCTATTACGTTAGTATGCTTTGGGTGTTTAGCAAGGATTGTTCAAAGCAAGTCCAGGTGATATCAACTCACTAATTGTTGCATATTGGTTGCACAGGGAACAAAACATGGGGACTGAGACCAGGAATGATGAAGTTTATCTATACTGGGATCATTAGACCTATGGTGTGCTATGGTGCTGTGGTGTGGTGGACTAAGGTCGAGCAGAGGGGGGCCATAGAGTCTCTGACTAAGTTGCAGAGGTTGGCCTGCCTGTGTATCACTGGCTATATGGACACTGCGCCAACGGCAGCCATGGAGATCATTCTTGGATTTCCCCCTATTGACCTTTGTGTCATGGGGGAGGCACGTAAAGCAGCTTATAGACTGCAGGGTGGTGGTGGCTGGCTGCCCTCTATCTATGGGCATGCTAGAATCACAGACAAGATATTTGACCCAATCTTGATGATTGGGACTGATCAGATGGTTAAACGGCACATAGTATCTAGACCCTTTGATGTCAACTTGGCCTCTGAGGGGAGAGATCGTGTGTTGGAAAAACCTGGAGACATAGTATGGTATACAGATGGCTCCAAGACAAAGTAAGGCACTGGTGCTGGGGTGTACAGTCTGAGACCAGGATTAAAGAAAGTAATTACCCTGGGACAGCATACAACAGTATTTCAGGCTGAAGTAATGGCCATTAATGACTGTGTTCGGGAGAACTTGGATCGGGGCTTCAAAAAGGCACGTATTCTACTCATACCGAAAGTCAGGCGGCAATAAAAGCACTTACGGGTCCTATAATACAGTCCAAGCTGGTCTGGGAGTGTAGGAAGAACCTTGACATTCTGCCCCGGGATAACCGGCTAACTGTTCACTGGGTTCCGGGGCATAGGGAAGTTGAGGGTAATGAGGAGGCAGACCGACTGGCTGGACTTGGATCTGCATCTGAGTTTATCGGACCTGAGCCGGCTTTAGGGATTTCTCTATCGTTGGCCAGGTCCGCTATTAATGGGTGGATTACATGCCAAAACCAGGTAAGATGGGACAACCTTCATGGGCATTCCCATAGTAAACGTCTCTTAAGCAAAGTTCCTTCTGGAGGAATTAAAGGGGCAGCAGATGTCCTGGGCAGAGCACAACTCAAGAGGATCATGGGGCTCATAACAGGGCACTGTGGTCTGAGGATGCACATGAACAGGATAGGTGTGTACCACGGAGAAACCGTGTGTAGATTGTGCAGGAAGGAGGAGGAAACTGCAGGTCACATAATTTATGATTGTGAGGCTCTTGCTAGTAGGAGACTAGGGGTTTTTCTTTTTCCAAGACCCTAGGGATCTTCAGCAGAATGAGCTAGTCAGTGGGTTGTTGGAACTTATTAAGGGCACCAATCTGCTGAATTAGGTATTTTAAGAGGTAAGTTGCACAATAGGTCAGTTGATCGCAGTGCCTGAGGTTGAACAAATCTCTTCCTCTAGAATATAATCTAATCTAATCTAAGGATGGTTCAAAGCAAGTCCAGGTGATATTAACTCGCTAATTGCTGCAATTGGATGGAAAACAAATTGTAAATACCTCAAATAAATTATGAAAATGTACGTTATGTTTGAAACTCTTTTTTATTTTAATTATTGCTTTAAAAGATGCGTACCACAAATTTATTGAAATTTTATTTTTTTAAACAAAAATTACGAGACGCTAAATTAAAATTTAACCTTACAGGTTCTGCGAAGATTAATTTTACAGAAGTAATATTTTATTTTGTAACACATTTAAATGAAAGTTTATGATTCTTAGAATTTATAAAAGCGTAAACAAATACAGAAATAAAACTGTATATCTATCAACTTGATGTTAGCACGCTATTTCTTAGTGTAAGAGCTAATTATTCAATTAAAAATTAATAGTTACAAGCCAATTATGAACATTAGTACACTGCTAATCTGTTAGTCGAATAATGACTTAGTAATTACTAATTAGTCGAATAATGAAATCATTCTCAGTCGCCCATTATTAGGACAGGTATTAAAAAAACGAGTTCAGAGCGCTCTGATGTCGATTTTTGGTACTACTTTTCATTTTGGCATTCTGATTTTAAAATTGGGTGTGATCTCTTGTTATAGACTCAAAGTTGGAAGTTAATATGACGATAAAACAGCTGTTAATTAATATTAATAATACTCCCATTCGCCTAGCTATTACAGAGTTATGTTAGAAGAGATGCGTTAAATGTATGTAATAAACATAACCTAAAAGTTAATATAACGAAGAAAAACAGCTGTTAACTAGTCAGCTGTTTGGTACTAATAATATTAATAAAACATCACTACGGAGCAGAAGGCATAAGCTATAGGTATGTAATATATATATATATATATATATTTTTTTTTTTTTTTTTTTTTTTTAACGTCCGACTATTGTGCACACTTGGGCTAATGCAGACGATGGGATGATTTATAGCGTATGAAAATGCCAAGCCCTCGCCGGGAATTGAACCCGGGTCCTCGGGGTGAAAGCCTAGTACGCTATCCACTAGACCACCGAGGCGGCAGGTATGTAATAAACATACCGTAAAAATTAATATCACGAAAAAACAGCTGACAACCAAAGCCAACTGTATGCTAACGATAATATTAATAACACGCCTACCAGCCTGGTTCAGATGGAGTTAGAAGAAGTGCGCTACATGTTTAATAAACATAACCTAAAAGCCTTGTACCAAGTCTATTATACACAGAGACTTCATTGCATAAAAAATTGTGTGACTGAAAATGTAATGTAGAGTGCTAACAGAAGGAAAATGAACTTTAGGTTAGCTTTTGCCTTGAGTCTATATACATAGAGATCTCACTGTATAGGAAATTGTGCGACTGAAAAATAAGAACGTTATCTATCAGAAGGAAAACGAACCATATAGTTTTCAGTTTTCTTCTGAGGTTACAGTTAAGTAATACACCCACCCGCCTAGCTATTATTGAGTTCTGTTAGAAGATATACGCGTAATAAACATAACCTAAACGTTAACATAACGAAAAACAGCTGTTAACTAAAGTCAAATATATATTAATAATACCCACTCGCCCAGCTAATATGGAGTTCTGTTAGAAGAGATACGCTATGTGTATGCAATAAACATAAACTAAAATTAACATAACGAAAAAACAGCTGTTAACTAAAGTCACCTGTTTGGTAAATATAATACTAAACTCATTTGCCCAGCTACTATGGGGTTCTGTTGGAAGAGATGTGCTGTATGTATGCAATAAACATAACCTAAAAGTTAACATAACGCAAAAACAGCTGTTTGGTCAGGACTGTGTTAACAGTTTCCAACAATCGCCTACCTACTTGGCGGTTAAAAGTTTTTACCGGTTTCTGTTGGCAGTTTTAAAACCAGATTGTTTAGGGAAACAACTGAACTTGAGAAAAGCTGTGTAATATTTTTGCATCAATTAGTTCCACAACTATTGTATACACGTGTTTTGAGAAAATAACCACTCGCACATAATCAATCAAGCACGCTACGCATTCCGGGGTACAGGAAACGATAACCTCCTCCACCCTACTACCCTTGTAAATCATCCCCTTCAGATACACAGTGTACATAGGCCTACAGATAAACAACGTATATACAGATAACAAATTACTACAGGCAGCTTTTCCCGAACACCATAATACATTACTCTAAATCTTCTTACAGAGGCTGTCCAGGATTTATTGAGAATGGTTTCTTTACATAACATATGTCTTCTTGTGACACATAATGTCTGAAACATAACACGCAGCTGTCTCGCTGACGTGTGGCCGGAAATTATTACTAACAGTAATCATTTTCCCTTATAATGATTGAAACACCTGATTTCACCACCATAATCAGCATTAAAACCTACGTAAATTGCATTTTCAATTTTAAAATTAAAACCCGACAATAAATCCTTAACTTACCGCCATAAAATTCATTCCCTTAATTTTAATAAACTAAAATGCTAATGTATGCAGAATTTTTGCAGATTATTGTGATTTAAAAAAAAAATAAAATTATGAATTTTTAAGATTTGACAAGAACGCCATTTTGAAACTGCATAACGGATTTCGCTAACGAACTTGTATATAATTTATTACTAAAATCGACTTTTGCACTACGTTTGAATTAAATCGCACCCAATCACACGAACGAGCGCACGCGCACATACACACAAATCGAGATAAATTTGTAAACTAGTAGCACCTATTCGTAAATAATAAATGGAAAACTGCTATGCTATGATTATATGAGCGAGATTTGGAGGTATAGGATGCTGTGGGTTCACTTAAAACAGCTGACTTCAAAACAGCTGTTTTTCGATAGGCTATTAATATTTGAAATGAGGTTATGTTTACTGCAATTGTTTATGATGAACAAAAATAATGACAAATTATCATTAATTATTTTTAATTATTAATATTGAAATATTAATGCTTGACTACGAGCACTATAAACAATTAATGTGATTATTATAATTAAATTTGTTTTAATTAACAGGTTTAGAAATTACAATGCGTAAACATTCAATGGGTTTCTCAAATATCAAGTCTTGATTCAAATAGGAATATTGATAACCAAATTTTAAAAGAGATTTACGGTTCGATAGTGAACCGGTAACAATCGATAACAGTCTAGTTTTTCGTTTGACTTTCGACCGTGAATTTCTTTCATTTCAAATAAGGTGCACTGATACAAGTTGTGGATCGTATTAATTACGATATTAGCATTTGCTGTCGCAGTTTCGCCAATGATTAAAAATTTACTTCACTTAAACTCGTAGGGGTGTAATTTTGAAAAAAAGATTATTGTGCATCTATAAAGTTTTTTAATTAGGATCGGATAGGGCAATTATGTTAAAAAAAGCAAACTTTATGCCACATATCGTTTTCGAATTAAGTTAGAAAAAAGATAAAAATAGGGCTTTGTGCAGTTTTACATGGGATTTACAAACATAAATAGACTTTCTATTTAATTTTTTACTTATTTGACAGGAAAAATAAAAATCTGTGTATCATATTTGTCCTGTCATTAGGGTTACAAAATATTTTTTCGCAATATGCTTCATAATAGCTTCAATTCCAATATAATACAAACAAAATCCAAAAGGCTATCAGGCTTATCACAACAAATTCCACTGTTTTGCTACAAAAAGACAAGTGCATTGTTATCAAAACAAATCCCACATTTTGCTACAAAAAGACAGGTGGATTGTTATCACAACAAATCCCACTATTTTGCTACAACAAGACAAGTGGTTTGTTATTACAACAAAACCCACTATTTTGCTACAAAAAGACAAGACAAGTGGATTGTTATCAAAACAAATCCCACTATTTTGCTACAGAAACATAAGTAATTGTTATTATAACATAACCCACTATTTTGCTACAAAAAAACAAGTGGATTTTTATCACAACAAATCCCACATTTTGCTATAAAAATACAAGTGGATTGTTATCACAACAAATTCCACTATTTTGCTATAAAAAGACAAGTGGATTGTTATTAAACAAATCCCACTGTTTTGCTGGAAAAATACAAGTGGATTGTTATTACAACAAATCACACTATTTTGCTACAGAAACATAAGTGGATTGTATTATCATAAATCCCACATGTTGCTATAAAAAGTTAAGTGGATTGTTATCACAACAAATTTCACATTTTGTTACAAAAAGACAAGTGGATTGTTATTACAACAAATCCCATTATTTTGCTATAAAAGGACACGTGGATTGTTATTACAACAAATCCCATTATTTTGCTATAAAAGGACACGTGGATTGTTATTACAACAAATCCCATTATTTTGCTATAAAAGGACACGTGGATTGTTATTACAACAAATACCTATTTGGTTACAGTTAGATAACTGGAATGTTATCACGACAAATTTATGAAACCTGTAATAAGTACAATTAGTAGAACAAATTCAGAGAACTTACAATAAGAATCATTCTTTCTCTCACTCGCTGTCCAAAGGCTTACCTGAAAAAAACAACAAATTTGTAAATTTTGTTGAACATATAGAAAAGAATAAAAGTCAATATGATATTTTGTGTCAATACGGTTCTGTATAGCGTTTAACAATATAAGCTGAAATGTTAAGGCATTGAATATAAACGTACTAGAAGCACAACCACCATTATTAAAAGCGTGCTCGATATCAGCTGCTAGCTGCAAGGACAGGAGGAAGACGTTTGTGAAAATATACAGTACTATTATCTATTTAACTGTAGTTGAACATTTTGCCGCAAGATGACACCAACAGCGAGCGCTCACATCTCTCTTAAGTGTTATCATTACGTTTATATTAAATGATTAAGGCCTGGCGCAAGTTGGAACGTAGCCAATGCAGGTGAGGCATTGGTGACTTAACCAAAGCTTTCCGTGCACCGTGCAACAAACCAAACATTGGACCTTGGCACACTGACGTGCTCAGTTCCTGCGTCATGTGACCCTGCTAGACGCAGTCGCAAGCCACAGTTTTCTTTGGTGATTCTGAGCTGCTACGGTAATTTACAATTGCAAAACACAATATCGTTAATTAATAAAACATTTAATCAGTTTCAGAAATTAAATAGCGGTATTTTTAATTATGGCAGAAAAAATAATCGAATCTTTGTGCGAGTACGAAAATTTTTCTTGGTTCGAATGGGGCTTGAAGCGTTAACAGGGCGTCCGAGTCAATGTTTCCCTTTACCAAGTCACGCACTTCCTTAAATTGTTCATGATTTAGTCAACCTTTCACCGCTTAACGCTCGAGTTAAAGCGAATCACCGTGAGTTTTTCGTTTCTTTCCCTTCATTCCATTTTAATAAAATTACATAAACTCATCATCAGAATCTGATTCAGTACCAGTGACCGCTCTACCAAATAGGCGAGCAAGGCGACTGCATAGGGCGTCAAAATACGAGGAAGAAAAGCAAATTTTGAACATTTTATTAAAAATAACTTAAAATCTGATTGAACATAAGTCTTTATAATATTGTCGTAAAATTACAGGCTTTACACAAATTGTTAATTTTTTTATTTAATTTCAGCAGAGCGTAATGTTTTTTACAAACGTGAAATCAGATCTTTTAACGATTGTAAGGTTAAAACAAAAATAATATCTAAATAAATAATTTTCCTTCAGAAATCACTGTTTGTTTTTTAGTTAGAACAAAATATGTAAATATTACAAACATATTTTTAAATGGATAAAGTTGATTTATAACTTTATTACTGCAGCCGTATCACTTCCGATTGGTTAGTGGATGTGGATCACCTTCGCGTTTAACCGGCCTAGTGGTTAGTCATCTGTCTGTGGTTTAAGAGTTGTAACTATCACTTTAATCTGTTTTACGATTCAGAATTACCTGTCTGCAGTTTAAGATTTACCTCTGTTTTTGATCGATCTTGCATGTTTAGCGTTGTCTGTTTGAGAATAAGCGTACTTGGTAATTACGAATAATGCTTTTTCGCACCGAAGGCGGAGCTGTAAAAACTTTTTATGGTGTTCTTTTTTTTTAATTATGCCTAGAGCGCTAATTTCACTAGAAAAAATCCCCTGTTCAGAATTCAAATCCACTCAACTGCAAATTCCATTGACCGCAGAGGGGTGCAGACTAGCTGCACCTATTGAGAGGATTGAGAGGTCCCTCGCCGTACCCGAGTCTAACACACACTTACACTTACGACTTTAACACTTTACACTCACACTAACATTTAGGGAGACGATGATAGCCTCAATGTGCTTTTCGCCTTAAAATACAAAAAAGGTCCTACAAAACTTTACCGCCTGGCAATACACATTAGTAAAAATTGCGCACAAGCTTAGCAGTTGTGCCTGCACCACCACAGACACGTTGACCTGCGTCACCTTACCACAGGTCTTCAACTTGCGTCTAATTGTCCAAAAGCGTACCGAGATGTCCGTTACGTTTTGTCGCCCCTCGAAACAACTGAAGCAGTACATCTGCAGAACACAGCAAGTGAAATAGACATTTTTTTTTTTTTTTTTAACGTCCGACTATTGTGCACACGGGCTAATGCAGACGATGGGATGATTTTAGCTTATGAAAATGCCAAGCCCTGGCCGGGATCGAACCCGGGTCCTCGGGGTGAAAGCCCAGTACGCTATCAACTAGGCCACCGAGGCGGCTCCCAACAAAATCACAAGTTACCAACTCGTTGGTTTTTACAAATTAGGCGATTTTTCATTTTTATTTCACACCATACAAGGTAAAAACGAAATCATAAGGTGGAAAAATCATTAATTTTTTATAAATTCAACCATTTTCTTCTGAGACGAAAACCTGTTTTTTTTTTTTTTAACTGGATGTCTACGAATACTACTGAAGACTGAACAAATAAGACAGTGTCAGTGAATATTGCGTGATGATCTGGTTTGCCATTCACCTACACTAACAATTATTTTTTCAATTCCGCTTTTAGTAAAAAAAATGAATATTTAGATACTTTTTTAAATCGGCTTTAACGATTTTGATCAAATTTTGTCCAAACAAATCCGTAAAAAGCTACATCACCCACACCAGTCAATGCCCCGATTGGCAGCGTTGCTTCAAATAAGGACGGTTGGCAATCCTGACTGTATGCTCTTCACGTATTTTCACTATATTTAAGTGCACTACCTGTCTCTGTACAGTACAGTTTTGTTTAGCTGACATAAATACAACAATACAATACAGTACAATACACGACTACGCGGCTCTGTAATCCTAGTTGTATACACTGAGCGTCAATAAACACAGCATCTTTACAAGGGCGTTCGTTTATACAAAAACAGTATCTCAGGGCAGTAAGTTTCAACATGAATGCAAATTCGTGATACAATTTTCAACAGCTTGTCGACCATAATGAATCTATTTACACTCATTTTAATTAACGGAATAGATTATTCCGTTATGAAGACTGGTAGTTGAAAGAAGGTAGACCTGACAATATATTATTAATTACGCCCCGCAGAGGGGTGCAGACTAGCAGCACCTATTGAGGATTTAGACGTCCCTCGCGGTACCCGAGTCTAACACACACTTACACTTACAACACTACACTTACGACTTTAACACTTTACACTCACGCTTACATTTAGGGAGGCCTTCATGTGCTTTTCGCCTTAAAAAAAAAAATATAGTCTTAATTACCTGGCCACCGCTTGAAATCTTTCCCGTCCATTTAACCGAATTTTTAGGAAAAAATGTTACTGCACCAACTTTACTGGATATTTTATGCTGTTTCTCCTTGAAGCGGTAAAATTTGTGACAGTGCTTGCCGTTCAACCAGTATTACGGGAAAAACCACTCGTCTTCGTTAAATTCTACAAGGCACATTCGTACCAAATTTCAAAACAATGCGTTCGGCTTAAAGTGCGTACAATCGTCATTATAAATAGAAGGACGCCATTTTGAAACGGAAGTGAATGGGAAAAAATCTTACGCATTTATTATTTGGGCTGTACACAAAGCACCTTTGTATCAAATTTTAAAACAATCGATCAATGCGTTTGGCTAAAACTGTTTACAATCGTCATTACAAATCGGAGATCGCCATCTTGAAACGAAAATGAATGGGGAAAAATCTTACATATATGTTAATTGGATTTGGGCTTTATACAAGGTACTTTCGTATCAAACTTCAAAATAATCGCTCAATGCGATTGGCTAAAACTGCACACAATCGTCATTATAAGTCGCCATCTTGAAACGGAAGTAAATAGCAACAAAAATTACCGAGCGAAGCGAGGCCTCCGTTTCAACTCGACCGTTCGGCATTTGGTTTGTTTGTTACGCAGCCAGGCCAAACCGTTGACCGGTTGTTTTGAAATTCGATACGAAGGTACCTTGTATAAAGCCCGAAAGACGTATGTGTAAGATTTTCCCCCATTCACTTTCTTTTTAAGATGGCGACCTTTGATCTAACGATGACGAGTGTACTCAATTTTAAATCAAACGCATTGGCCGATTGTTTTGAAATTTGATAAGAAGGTGTATTTGTAAAATTTTCCCTACTTAATTCCGTTTCAAGATGGCAGACTCTGATTCAACGTTGATAGTGTAGTTACCTGTAATACTGGCTGAACGGAAGAATATATCATAATTCTGACCACTTTCACAGAGAAAGAGCATAAAATTTCCAATAAAGTTGGTCAAGTAACGTTTTTCGTAGTTACCGGTTAAAATGGCGAAAAAATTACGAACGCTGTCGTGGAGCGCTCTGGATATTAATTAAGAATATACTGCGAAGTCTACTGTTTTTTGAACTAATAGTAATTTTGTTTTATTTTAAGAACAGAACAAAATGACTGCCAGCGCTGCGGCTAAGCACCCGTCCACATCGAAAACGTGTCAGCTCATACTAGTTGCACAGTATGCCTAGGCGCTCGTTATTCTTTGATGTTGGATCAGAGTCAATAAAAGCATGATGACTGCATTGCAAAGGTATTGCTTACTCACACATATGTCAATAGACCTACCTGTGCCGAGCCTCAACAATAGGCAAATGAGCTACATTGAATTCTGACCATGAAATGTACACCGATCCTGAATTCACAGCACGTAGGGTATTTAAAACGTTCGAAAGGTTTTAATATACATTGCAGAGTGGATTGAAAGTGTTGGAACGGTTAAAAGTAACTTTTACATTTAAATTAAAAATATCTTCCTTTTGGCAATTAGACCTTGGCAACCATTAAACTGATTTCAATCTTCTTTTTAACGTAGACTACATATGTGTAAACAATATCTACGTTTTTATTTAAATACAGTAAAATCTCTCTATTGCGAATTTCTTTATAACGGAAATCTCTTTATAACGGCAAAACGTGTTGGCCACTTTCCAGTCCTGCAGTAAAAATATGTATTTTAACTTTCTCTACTGAGGCTAACAAAATTCCAGGAATCTCTCTATAGCGGCGAAACGTTTAAACACTTCCTACTCTTCTACCGTACTTCTCAGTGTGCCGCAGATCATTCGAGTGTTAAAAGCAGTGCTTAGTAACTGAATCGAGTGTTTTGTGACGAATATTTTACAATGCAGTGTAATGGCGTCTAAACGGAAAATGTTATCGTTACAGTTTTGCGTGAGTCAGAGAAAGGTGTGAAACAAACAGATGTTTGCCGAAATTTTTATTTAGCTAGTTCTTCTGTTGGCACGACGTTGAAAAATATAAATAAAATAAATAAGGTAGCCTACAGTTATAATGAAAGAAATAGCTTGAAGAAAATTCGAAAGCCAGGTTTTGATGAAGGTTATGCGGTAGTTTCGGCAAAATATTGCATTTTCCTCACAATTACTGTATTTTATTCGTACAGTATTATTTAATAAATATTATTTTTTGAAAATTATACACAATAAATTTTTATTTCAATAAACTTTTCGCTCGATATTTTAAATTAAAAATAGCGTATAACACGTTTTACAAATAAAAACACATTTTGGTTCAGCTCTCTCTATAGCGGCGAAAACTAACGTTCCCAACAATGCCGCTAAAGAGAGACTGTACTGTATTTCTATCACGCCAATATAACGCATTTCGGCGGTTATTTTATCAACTCGCTTCATCTCTTCATGTTTCCTTAAGTATTGCTGCTGACAATAAATATTTAACGAGCAATTAAAACTTTAACAGTACTGTTAACCTCCAGAAAAAAAACTGTAGCCTATTTCAACGATTATTTCACAAGTTCTCTACATAATTGCCATACTAACAGTTTGTTAAATATTTAACGGACGGTTAGTGTTTTACCGCACTGTTAACGCACTTAGGCTATTTTTTACTGGCAATACAACCAGTTGTGTTTTAGTATTCAACGGTCTCTAGAAAAATAGTGCGAACATTCAACTAATTTATCATATAGGCCTACAGCCTATTCCTTATTATAACAAAACACCAAATCACAAACACAGATAAACTCACTTTACGATGTACAAACAATGCTAACGTGGAGGTTGTTGTACATAGAAACACAACAAAACTTCAGTCAGCTATTAAATTAATATTGGTAATTGTGGTGACATCGTTTCCCAAGAATTAAATTTGTTTTCTTAATATACGTTATTCTGAATATTATAACGTTTTATGGGGACTCAAAAAATTGTCGTAGCGATTTTTTGAAAACAGCTAGTTGCACGGAATCGAAAATTGCTTTTTTTGCATGAAATATTAAATTTATATCAGATAAAACGTAAAATTGATTTAGCATACGATTTATTACAGAGGCCATCTTGTTTCGCGATTCCTTCCATCTGACGGCCAACTGCTTCCTTGTTCCAGGTTTCGTAATACACTTCCAATGAAAACAATTTACTTTTTTTTTCAAATGACTTAAGAACCTAACTAAACCGATTTATTGCATGTCTATTAGTAATAATACAAAATATTAAACAGCGGAAAGTATGAAAAGTTCGAAAATAATCGAAAATTAGTGTCCCGCATAAACTAAAAATGACCAAAGCGCGAAAGTAGTTAACGTGTTTCTCATAGCGAAAATTTATGAGAATTTATTAAATGCGTATTATTAATAATGAAATCAATAGAAACTTTTTAAAAAACCATTTACGAACTTCACTAACACGGTTTTGTATGAAAGTAGTATTGCGTGAAAGGTACTAAAGGAATCTTTAAAAAATATGTACGAGGGTTGATCAAATATAAACGAGACTGACTTTCTAAAAACTTTTCCGTTGGACATTGAACTCTAAAGGGTGGGGTTTCAGGTAGCCTGGGAGGTTTGGGACGGGCGTAGACGGGCAACATTTCCGTTCGGACCCTTCAGTATAAAACTATACAATGAGTGAGAGTGAAGTGCACTTTTCCGTGGAGCAGAGAATTATTATTAAGTTTTTGGCCAAGGAGGGGGTCAATCCGACTGAAATCTTTCGTAGATTGACGGCTCAATACGGAGACAGGACCCTGTCAAGAGCTCGCGTTTTTGCTTGGCACAAGGAATTCGCCGAAGGACGGGAAGCAGTAGAAAACCTCTGAAGGTCAAATCACGATCGTCGGCCGGGAAGGTAATGGCCACTGTATTTTTCGACAAACAAAGCGCCTTTCACGTCGATTTCCTCCATCAACGACGCACAATAAATGCACAATATTATTGCGATGTTTTAGAGGCCGCAAAACAGTCTTTTCGTAGGAAAAGGAAATCTAAACCGGCGAGAAACGTCATTCTTCTTCACGATAATGCCCGACCACATTCGGCGAACGCTACGAGGCTTAAACTCGATCAAATTGGCTGGGAACCAATGGAACATCCCCCATACAGTCCAGACTTATCACCCTGCGACTATCACCTGTTTGGGCCACTCAAAGAGGCGCTTGGAGGCCAGCGTTTCGAAGACGATTCTGCGTTGGAGACCTTCGTGCTCCAATGGCTCAATGAACGCCTGAGAACTTTTTACGAAGATGGAATTAAAAAACTTCCAATCCGGTGGGAAAAATGTGTTACTCGTGCGGGAGACTATGTAGAAAAATAAGTTGTATCAAGAATAATTTGTAAGTAAGCAATAAATTTTTTAAAAAATCAGTCTCGTTTATATTTGATCAACCCTCGTAATACAAAATCATGATTACCGATTGCTCTTGCTGCTTCTACTGACAAACTCGCTATCTGCACTGCGCGAAATATGTATTTAGTTTAGTGATGCAACAGGAATAAGAAAGGGAACTAACAGTTCACTAGAAGTAAACAAAATAATTTATTATTGGCTAAAAATATTTGTGCAAAATACTAAATAATAATAATAATAATAAAACTGCTATTAGAATGTAAAGAACAGTGACTATATAAACGCTAAAGTACAGCTTATATAATATTTGTACTATTCAGTGATAAACCTTACTTTTATCTGACATAAATCTCATATTTCAACACAAATAAAGCAGTTTTAGAAAACGCTATCTTATTTCATACAACTAGCAATTTTCAATAAATCTCTACGGTGACAATTTTCGTGTCACCACAAGAAATTTTCACTATAATATTCAGATAAACGTTGCCTATATTTTCAACGGTGGTCAAGCTGTATAATTATATGAAAATTACACTCGTTCACGCACACACACAGTCAGGTTTTTTGATTTTCAATAATAATAATATCGGTTAAAACGAGCAGCGATGCTGACCGATGCCTAGATTCCACTCTTTCTGATCTTCCCATTGTCCGATTTGTAAATTTCCATCACTTTACGGTAATCGCTTTACGGATTCCTTCCATCTAGCTCTTTCTTGGTCTTCCTCTTGCCCTTTTTAAGGTCAGCACCCTCTCCATTGCTTGTTTCGGCTGTCGCGGCTTGGCTCATCCGTTGGACATGACCGTTACCAAATTAACCGACTCCTCTCAATATCCTTTATAATCGTGTCCTCTATTCCCATCTGTTCACGAATTACCTCATTTCTTATTCTTCGGACTCTCGATATCCTAGCAGATCTTCTCAACGCATCCATTTCTACAGCCTCTATCCTTATCTTGGTTTTTTTCTTTAATTCTCCACGTCTCAGCTCCATATATTAAAAAAACTCTTAACAATCGCATTATATATATATATATATATATATATATATATATATATATATATATATATATAGAGAGAGAGAGAGAGAGAGAGAGAGAGAGAGAGAGAGAGAGAGAGAGAGAGAGAGCTTTTGTGATCTTGTTATATGATTTTAAACATAAAAAAACATTTGACTTTCATAATTATTTACAAACCTGCGCAGTTGACGGTTTCCACTGACACGTCAAATATTAAAATCGATTCAGCGAAATTCTACATTTATCTGTACAAAGTAATCTCTTACCAAATTACAATATTTCATTAAGACGTTAGTACGCAAACAGTTAAACGTCGAATATTTAACGTGCAGTTAGTGTTTTACCGTACTATTAACTTCCAGGTAATGACGCACAACCTTGCAGCTTTGCATCATTAACTCTTTACGTATGTAATGACCCTGCTCAGTGTCATTAATTACGTTTGATTTATAGTTTCAAGAAATTTCAATAAAATCAATATCTGTGTATCTTGTGCGCACTGTAACAAAAGTTACACACTACACAAATGTGTATCCCACAGGAATCAGGTTAGGAAGTTATTGATTAAAAAATTTCTGTTTTTGAACTAAAAACAAAAATCATGTATCACATTGTCACTTCCTTTTTTTAATTTTAATTACGATAATTTGTTCGAAAACACGACAAATTAACATTGCTAGTTTTTAACAACATAACCTGAAACATAACTTATCAGCTGTTCAATGAAATCAGCTGATCTTTACTAATTATTATAGAACAACTGATCATTTAATATAACTACCGAAATTACATAAACGATTCATTTCACATATTTACATCGGTCAAACCTCTTCGCAGTTTCCGTAGTGTAGTGGTTACCGCGTGTTCCTCACAAGCGCCAAGGTCCCCGGTTCGATTCAGGAGGAAACACAGAAAAGTTTAATTATAATTAATTTAATATGAGACGACGCACAACATATACTGCTATATAAACGTTTCTCGTACCACGCGTCCCGCAAAATCCAACATCAAAACCAGCCCTATAACATGATACATGTTAAAATACCCGAGTAGCCTAAATTACCCGAAATCGGTTAGGGGTATATTACAATATCAAAGGTATTTGTTAAATATTTGATGACACTTCGACCACATATCAAGTTTGTCAAAATTGTATCAAAGAAAACATACTGCATAGTCAAATTTCTTTTATCAAGTGGGTTATTAACTAAATATATTTTGGGGTTATGTTTACTGAAGTGCGGTAGCTGAAATGGAAAGTAATGTTGACTTGTTATTCTGCTGCATTAAGCTATGGCGCTAGTGAACAAATATAAGAAATCGAAAAACGAGTTTGGATCCGACCATGAGAAAGATACTAGGTGTAAATGCCACTATAATCTATGCACAGTATTTTAAATCTCGGTTTTTTTAGTAAACGTATTCCACAAACACTCTTTTGTTGCGTATTTTATAATTAATATTTTTACTTTTTCAAAAGTCCATGTAGCCATCGTTTTAAATTATACGCCACGAAAGGAACGGAAGGTAATAATGTGACGCAAACAGGAAACGATAAAATTTCGAAGTTATATCTGCATATTTTGAAAATCTTTGTCAAAGATTCATCAAAGTTTGATAAAAGTGTTACAAACGTTCATCAAAAAAACGTCAAATTCATTTCAACAAAAATCTTTGTTAAAGAAATCTGACGTTTCTACCATAGTGCAATATGCCCCTTAGTTAGATTTTGCTCAAAATTTTCGTCATATTTAAAGCTTCACAATACAAAATTTGAAAAAGAGAAGAAATTTACGGTTCGCGAATAAAATAAAACCAAACCCGGCTGTGATTTTCTTTCGTTTTTACACTTGCACTAAAAATCTCTTTAATTTTAAAATTGGTAAAAACACTTGATTTATGAATTCCGTATACTGTACAACGAAAACCTGTTAAACGAATCTGATAGCTCACAAATGTTTTTGGGGAGATACAGGATTTTACGTAGTACATATAAGACATTTTGTCTGACGGGACAATGAGAAACTGATCAAAAGACTTCAAGTAAAAACTTAGTGTACATACTGGTTATCGTCACCCTTACCTCACAGACGAAAAATGCAGTTTTAGAGAGCTAGGTATGTTCCGATACTAACTGATATCGATATTTCCCTTTCGATACTGATAGTATCGGTATCGATATCGGTGTTTCGATAATATCGAGGTATCGATACCAGCACTTAAATATCATACGGTGATATCGGTCAAAATTGTATCACATGTTATCTGTGTGCAACTTTCATTAACAAAGAGAAAGTTACCCAAAAAGGAGGAAATAATTTACTATTTATGCAGTAAAGCGTCGCCTGTGTATGCTTCTCTTATCACCTTATTGTGTTATTGATTTATTTAATAGTCTACACTTTGTTGTATTTGTACATTACACTGATAATAAACCGCGTATTTAGTTTATTCTCAATAATAAAGCACAATAATTTTCAAGAATTAGGTTCACGCCAGAGCAGCCTACATTATTGTATTTGTTGTATTTGAACATTATTACATTAATACAATGTGATTAGTTTTTTCTCATTAGTAAAATGAAAATTTGCAGAATTAGTTTCACAATAGGTTAAAACTCCAAATCATTTTCTAATGTTTAATTTTAATTTTTTTTTTTATTTTAAGGTGAAAAGCACATTAAGGCTATTATCGCCTCCCTAAATGTAAGTGTGTGTGTGTGTGTGTGTGTGTGTGTGTGTGTGTGTGTGTGTGTGTGTGTGTGTGTGTGTGTGTGTGTGTGTGTGTGTGTGTGTGTGTGTGTGTGTGTGTGTGTGTGTGTGTGTGTGTGTGTGTGTGTGTGTGTGTGTGTGTGTGTGTGTGTGTGTGTGTGTGTGTGTGTGTGTGTGTGTGTTAGACTCGGGTACCGCGAGGGACGTCTAAATCCTCTCAATAGGTGCAGCTAGTCTGCACCCCCTGCGGAGTTTGTTTAATTAATAATGATTATTATAGTTTGCAGTGCATATTTTTTAATATATCGATTTTGTTGTTTTTGTACATTTTTAAAGTATTAAATAAAGTTTGTATTTAGTTTTTTCACATTGCTAAAATGTAATTTTCACGAATTTAAGGTTAAAATTCCAGTGCTCATTAAAAAAAATAAATAAGAATCCAAGTCACAACCAAAAAAAATAATTACATATAAAATACTTATAAAAATAATTCTACAATATTCACCCAAAAAAATTCAAAAATATTCAAGTTTTTCTTGGTGCAAAACATCGCGGTTGTCAACAGCTATTATAAATAATATTAATAACACTTTTAATTACTATTAGACCCTATTATTAGTGTAAGTATTTTATTTTTACAAAACAAAGATATTCGATATCACGAGTATCGATACTTATTCCGATATTGTATCGATACCAAATATCGTATCGGATGCGATATCAGAACCTCTCTAGAGCTGGGCGCCACCTCCCCGATCCAGTTTCCCCTACCACCCCTCTCTCGGAGAATAAAAACGAAATGTCGAACATGTTTCCAGTTGCAACTGTTATTTGAAAACGTTTCGTCACCTCACATAAAACGTATTTCTTATAGATACAATATCCAACGGTCTATGTGCTCCTGCGGTCACGTGAACTCGTATTTCCATTCCAAACAGTGTTGCCAACACACGTAAAAGAAATAATTCAGTCGCTGCTATTGTTCGCGAAATAAGGGTTGGTTTGTTGCCCCTCTTCCGAATTTTTCACAATTCCGTCTCATGTCGTAGAACTGCCCCAACGGCCATGCTGAAGATTTGGTTAGATTGGTTAATTATAATTAACCTAAATTAAATTTGCTAGGAAGCTTTAAGAGCCGAAGTACACAAGTTTATTGATAGAGATTACCTTGAAATGTGACATGTAACTTTGGTTTACTCATCTCTAAGGACCAATTTTTAATTTTGCAAATACAATTTTTTGAACCTTTTTTTTTACTAGTAGTTCAAAGAACAGTACACTTCGCAGTATACTTTAATGTAGAGCGCTCCACGACAGCGCTCGTAAATTGTCCACCAATTTAACCGTTCACTTTAATATTTACAAACAATGTTACTGTCCTTGGAAATTTTATGCTCTTTCTCCAATGAAGCAGTCACAATGATGCAGGTTTTGCCATTCAGCCGGTATTACAAAATAACCAGCAAATAAACACTCAACGCTGTATCAGAACCTCCATTTTGAAACGGATGAAAATGGGAAAATCTTGCACATACGTCTTTGAGACTTTATACAAGGTACCTTCGTACCAAATTTCATAATCGGCCAATGCGTTTGGTTAAAACTGCGTACACTCGGTCATCGTTAAAACAAGGTTACCATCTCGAAACGGAACTAAATGGGAAAACATCTTTCACATACGTTTTAGGGGCTTTATACAAGGTACCTTCGTACCAAATTTCACAACAATCGGTCAGTGCGTTTGATTAAAACTCCGTCCACTCGTCATCATTAAATCAGAGCCCGCCACCTTGAAACGGAAGTAAATAGGAGCAAATGTTACATATAAGTCATTTGGGTTTTACACAAGGTACCTTCGTATCAAATTTCAAAACATTCGGTCAAAACGTTTTGGCTAAAATTGTGTACTATCGTTATTGTAAATCAGAAACCGCCATCTTGAAACGGAAGTAAATTGGAAAAAACCTTACAATAAGTCGTTCGGGCTTTATTCAAGATACCTTCGTACCAAATTTCAAAACAATCGGTCAGTGCGTTTGGCCAAAACTGCGTAACAAAATACACAAACCAAACGCCGAAAGTTTGAAAGGTTCAAAAGAGGTTTGAGTAGAAAACAATATTCGCTCGGTCACTTAAAAACTTCTTAAATGAATAAATCCTTTTACAATAATCGTTCTTACCGTTACTGCTACATAATATTTATTAAAACCTCATTCAGAACAGACCGTTATTTTATTGTGGTTGGTGTTCTCTTAAGTTAAGAAGAAAGGCGATAATTATTTCGTTGGTAACTGGTGTTATTTGGTCTCGTAAGTTCACAAGAAAGGATGTAGTTATTTCGTTGGTAGTCGGTATTCTCTGTCCTCTTAAGTTCCCAAAAAAAGCGTTATTTCGTTGAGTAGGCGTTTGTTCTGTTCTGACACATTCTTAAGAAAGGTGACAGTTATTTCGTTATGGTCGGTGTTCTTTGGTCTCACCAGTTCCAAAGAAGGGTAAAAGTTAGCTCGTTGTGGTTGGTTGTGTTTTTCTCGTAAGTTAAAAAGAAAGGCGATAATTATTTCTTTGGTAACTGGTGTCCTTTGATCTCACAAGTTCCCAAGAAGGTTAAGTTATTTCGTTGTGGCTGGTGTTCTTTGGTCTCACAAGTTCCCAAGAAGGGTAACTAACAGTTATTTCGTTGTGGATGGTGTTCTTTGCTCTCACATGTTTCCACGAAAGGTAAAAGTTATTTCGTTGTGGCTGGTGTTCTTTGATCTCACAAGTTCCCGAGAAGGGTAACAGTTATTTCATTGTTGTTCGTGTTCTTTGGTCTCACAAGTTCCCAAGAAGGTGACAGTTATTTCGTTGTGGTAGGTGTTCTTTGGTCTCACAAGTTCCCAAGAAGGTGACAGTTATTTCGTTGTAGTTGGTGTTCTTTGGTCTCACAAGTTCCCAAGAAGGGTAACAGTTATTTCGTTGTGGCTGGTGTTCTTTGGTCTCACAAGTTCCCAAGAAGGTGACAGTTATTTCGTTGTGGCTGGTGTTCTTTGGTCTCACAAGTTCCCAAGAAGGGTAACAGTTATTTCGTTGTGGCTGGTGTTCTTTGGTCTCACAAGTTCCCAAGAAGGTGACAGTTAATTCGTTGTAGTTGGTGTTCTTTGGTCTCACAAGTTCCCAAGAAGGGTAACAGTTATTTCGTTGTGGCTGGTGTTCTTTGATCTCACAAGTTCCCGAGAAGGGTAACAGTTATTTCATTGTTGTTGGTGTTCTTTGGTCTCACAAGTTCCCAAGAAGGTGACAGTTATTTCGTTGTGGCTGGTGTTCTTTGGTCTCACAAGTTCCCAAGAAGGGTAACAGTTATTTCGTTGTGGCTGGTGTTCTTTGGTCTCACAAGTTCCCAAGAAGGGTAACAGTTATTTCGTTGTGGCTGGTGTTCTTTGGTCTCACAAGTTCCCAAGAAGGTGACAGTTATTTCGTTGTGGCTGGTGTTCTTTGGTCTCACAAGTTCCCAAGAAGGGTAACAGTTATTTCGTTGTGGCTGGTGTTCTTTGGTCTCACAAGTTCCCAAGAAGGTGACAGTTAATTCGTTGTAGTTGGTGTTCTTTGGTCTCACAAGTTCCCAAGAAGGGTAACAGTTATTTCGTTGTGGCTGGTGTTCTTTGATCTCACAAGTTCCCGAGAAGGGTAACAGTTATTTCATTGTTGTTGGTGTTCTTTGGTCTCACAAGTTCCCAAGAAGGTGACAGTTATTTCGTTGTGGTCGGTGTTCTTTGGTCTCACAAGTTCCCAAGAAGGTGACAGTTATTTCGCTGTAGTTGGTGTTCTTTGGTCTCACAAGTTCCCAAGAAGGGTAACAGTTATTTCGTTGTGGCTGGTGTTCTTTGGTCTCACAAGTTCCCAAGAAGGTGACAGTTATTTCGTTGTGGCTGGTGTTCTTTGGTCTCACAAGTTCCCAAGAAGGACAGCAATTATTTCGTTGTCGTCGGTGCTCTTTGGTCTCACAAGTTCCCAAGAACGGCAACTAACAGTTATTTCGTTGTGGCTGGTATTCTTTGGTCTCACAAGTTCCCAAAAAGGACAGCAGTTATTTCGTTGTGGTCGGTGC
Organism: Callitettix versicolor; assembly: GCA_022606455.1. Classification (NCBI taxonomy): domain Eukaryota; kingdom Metazoa; phylum Arthropoda; class Insecta; order Hemiptera; family Cercopidae; genus Callitettix; species Callitettix versicolor. The sequence goes on from CM040186.1 coordinate 17,379,472, forward strand.
TCTTTGGTCTCACAAGTTCTCAAGAAGGGCAACAGTTCTCTATTGGTGGTAGATGTTTTCCGTTCAGTGCTAAACAGTGATATTGCAACATTCATTACTGTTTAATCTTTTTTTCTTACACAGCAGTGTTGTCTACCACTGACGCATCGCAGTTTTGGCCATTTTCCAGTTACAATATAAAGAAATACAGAGAAAGCAGCACCAGCAATCGCGACCTTTCTGTTCGACGTGTTCACTAAACCTGGGCTATTTAACACTAATTCCTCCAGGATTCGCATTACGTACGTGTACAGTCCACACAATTCGCTGGACGTGTTTTTAGCCAAAAATGAACGAATGTTCAAGAATTTACCCGTTTATCGACTCTTAAACGAATAGATTCATTTATAATAAGAATCCTCTATCCCTTGAACTTCTACACACAATTTATTTAGCCAACCTTCAAACGGACATGAACGCTTCTGCAGATCGAAAATCAGTTGTATCAAGAATCGATTCTTCCAAAATGAATCGATTCACTGAAAACAGTCGTTCTGCCCACAATCACTTAGCCCACCTAAGTACTTCGGTAAACAAGTAACGTGAACTCGGTACAGAACAGTGATATCTACTACTCATTCAGTACAGTTGGCACACATCTGTCCCCCCGCCCCACCTCTCACTCTCCTCACACTGTTTACACAGACCCTTGCACGGGTCGGGTTTTACTGTCAACAGCTGTGCCTTGTCGGGATAACTTTGTAAAGATACCGTCAGAAAATCTGACTCGTGTCTTTATGATGGAAGAATGTAAGTAGCTCGAAGGGTGCATAACTTTCGAACATCGGGAGAAACATTTTGTACTACAAAAAGCATTTAAAAAATACCTCCGAGTCGGTCTTCTTCTTCCACTGGAAAGATATTCCTAAGCAGGAAAAATCTGTAGTGTGTGTGTGTGTGTGTGTGTGTGTGTGTGTGTGTGTGTGTGTGTGTGTGTGTGTGTGTGTGTGTGTGTGTGTGTGTGTGTGTGTGAGAGAGAGAGAGAGAGAGAGAGAGAGATCCAACACCGAACTTAGTACTTACTGTATAGTGATGTGTAAACACATACGAACGCAAAGATGAAAGACACCATGTAAACATTTTGGATTCAAGGGACCTGTAAACGGGTAGAACCATCCAAAACGTTAGATGGATCGTTTTCACCATTACTAAGCTCCATATATCATGTAGTAAGAAAGCAAATATATATTTAAAAACTCACTTTTATTTAAATGGTGAAAAGTATAAAATAGGCTGATACTTTTTTTAATATACTGCAACTTCTTTTAATTTTTTTTTAATATTTCATAATTCGTATTAGGCCTGCTACGAAATTATTTTGAATGTGCTGGTGAGATTTACGTGGATAACATTGTATCGATAAGTTATAGTCTGGCGCACGAAAAAAACACCCGAATTCATTACGTTATAACGTTCCAACTGGTTATTGCACATAAATGTCAGATACACCAAAGCGAAGAGTGTTCTTTTGTCTATAAATCTACGTTAATTCCGTTAATATATTTTCAAAAGCCGATTTTATATTTCAATAAATTTACCGAAAACACGATTTTCACGCAGTTTTTCTACTACCAACAACTTTAAAGGTTTATAACTTTGTCAAAAATGCTGTCCAAGTACGTTATGGTACAGACCATAATTTCACAAACTATTGACAAAAATTGAAATTATGATGAATTTTTTTTAAGACTTCTGTAGTTTTACAACAGCATTACCACAACCTACGTTCACTCAGATTTATAACCGTGTTTAATGGGTAAACATAAAGTTACTGAAACGAAATTTCAATTAAAATCTAGTAGCACTCGCCAATAAGTTGCACTGGTGTACCACATCAAAGTACTGTCGGGTGACTCATGCTATAGACCTATAGAGCGTGACAATAGTTCCGTTTTAAATTTAGTTACAACTCTAGAAGTCTATAAAGCGTACCACGTGACTTTACTCCTGGTGTTCAGATTAATACTTAAATTTCGTTCTGATTTAACATAGACCTTGATAACACTAGTAAAATCACAGATTGTTCAAGAATTATTTCAATAAAGTAGTTGGTAACAAAATGAGTCCTTTTTAAAGAAATTTACCACAATTTGAATTTTTGTCAAAAAATTTGTCAAATTCAGCAAAAAAACATTTAAAAAATGTCTGTACTATAACATACTTGAACAGCATTGTTGTGGAGTAAAAATTCGATGAAGTTATGAACCTCCATTTTTTTTTTTTTAACGTCCGACTATTGTGCACACTTGAGCTAATACAGACGATGGGATGATTTATAGCGTATGAAAATGCCAAACCCTGGCCGGGAATCGAACCCGGGGTCCTCGGGGTGAAAGCCTAGTACACTATCAACTAGGCCACCGAGGCGGCTTATGAACCTTCAAAGTAGCTAGTAATAGAAAAATTGTGAACATCGGGTTTTCGGTAAATTTATTGAAATATAAAATCGCCGTTTAAAAATACATTAACGGAATTAACGTAGATTTACAGACAAAATAACACGCTTTAATTTGGTGTATCTGTGATTTCTGTACAACAACCGATTGGAACGTTATAACATCCTAAACTCGGGTGTTTTCTTTCATGGGCCAGGCTATAGCATGAATACAACACGCATGTTAAAGACTTGGGTCCTACCCGAGTAGATTCGAATCCTGCCTTCAGTGCGCAACTTTTTGAAGTGACTACTTCTGGCGGGGTATGGATGTATGTTTTGCACGGGAAAAAAATTCAGTTTGCCGTCACGCATCACGCTCTTATATGTATTTTTGTTTTAAAATGTATTTTTGAAGTGAAAACTTGTATGTTCGCGCCATTATATTACTTACCCAGTCCAACTTAATTATTTAGTTTTGTGTCGTGTTAACTGTGTAACAGTGACGTTTTATACGTTTATTATATATTGGTAGGCGTGAATAATAAATATTTAAATTATTTTAAACGCCATTATACTACTTACCCAGTCCAACTTAATTATTTAGTTTTATGACAAGTCTTAACTGTGTAACAGTGACGTTTTATACGTTATTATATATTGGTAGATGTGAATAATAAATATTTAAATGCCATTACACTACTTACCCAGTGCAACTGAATTATTTAGTATTCAGTTTTGTGATATGTGTTAACTGTAGGCTACAACAGTGACGTTTTAATAATATTTCATACTTCTTAATATAATATTTTAAAATTAAAAGTTTATGTGTGTGTTATTCAATCACACATTAACTACTGGACCGACTGAGATGAAATTTAAAATGAACATGGTTTAGGTACCTGAGATGAACATAGATGTATTCCCGTTTTAAAAATCTCAATCCCTGTTATTATTTATTATAAAATTATTGCTTATAAGCTTACATTTGCAATGATTTTAATTGAAACAATCTTATAATTCCAAACAACCTGCCTTTCCAAATTAAAATATTGCAGTTTCCATTGAAGTTGGCATTTACAATAACAATTAATAAGTCATAGGGTCAAATATTAAGAGTAGCAGGAATACATTTGGGACTCCGTGCTTCTCCCATGGTCAGTTATAGCCTATTCTAGTGTCTAGTAGCAAAAATCTATGTCTTGGCAAAAAACCATAAAATCATATAATATTGTATTTAGAAATATATTAAACTGAAATGAACGTACTCATGATTTTGAAAATCGACTATACATTTTATTACCTACATTACAATTGCGGGTGAAGCCGCAACGGGTAACGGCTAATTAAATCATAATAGTGAAAGAAGTATACATTCAGGCATGCCAAAAGAAGTAGTCACTTCTGTCGACCAGTCCCACGACTGCCTACTTTTTTTATTGCAAATACTTGACAGCTACAAGATTTGACCCAGATAACAAAATAAAAAACCGATTTAGTAATTTCTTTTAAGAATTACAAAAATTTTATGAAATTTTCAGTGGTATATTGGGGGGAAACTTGTACCAGTTTCATTTTTTTAACCTAAAAGTTGGCAACCCTGCTTGCAACTAACTTACAGTTCCGAAATAAACCGCAAAAAATCAAATATTCCACATGCACACCGGTGTATAAACTCATATTCAGGTCACATCTACTATTGATAGTCGGTTTCCATGACAACACCGGGTAAGTACCAAGACGGCGTCCTTATTTCACCCTAGCCGCAAAACAAACATAAATCAAACGCCATAAACTCAGTTTGGAAGTAATAAAAGTCACGTTTCCATGTTTTATCTATAAAACTTATACCGGTAATTTTTACGGGAACTTTTTGTTTTCCTGCATTTGTTCCTGGAATCGTGGAATGTTCGATGAATTAAAAATGGCGGAGACGGAAGGAGGGATTTATTGATTAGATTGTGTATTTATGTACAATGACGCAATGGTTTTACTTTAAACACGTCCGGTAATCATAATGTTTCCGAACTTCAATGGAAAATTCTACCTACCTCGGCTTAACGAAATTATTTACACTGGAGAAGCCTCGTTTCCACTATACAGTATTCTTATTTACACTAACACACAATCGTTCGAAAACATAAGTGGTGTTGATATTTATCTATACTGTTTTTTTCCTTAATGTCCATACTGTGCCCGTTAAACTAATGAGGTACGAGGGATCTATGTTAGCGGAAAATGATAAAGCTTACGACAGTAATTGCGCCTCGAACCTACGACCTTGATGAGCGCAGTTCACTGATGGCTTAGCCGCATCAATCACCGAGCCCTATATCATGCCTTCATGTACCTACTGGCTACTAATGTGAATCTATTCAGATTTTTGAAGTCTCTTGAATTTTTTTAAAGGGTTCTTCGAGAGTGGAGCAGTTTGCCCTACTTTTTTAAGGGTATGAGGAGGCTGGATTGGGATCTGCATCTGAATTTATCGGACCCGATTCGGCAAACTAAAGAACTCTAAAGATGTCTTTGTCGTTGACCGGATCTGTTATCAATAGGTGGATTAACAAGCAACACTAACAGAACCTTCATGAGCATTCCCATAGCAAGCGTCTCTTAAGAAAGGTTCCTCATGGAGGACTTGGAGAGTCAGCAAACATCTTGGCAAAGCACAACTCAGGAAAACCATGAAGCTCATTACACAACACTGTGGTCTGAGGGTGCACTTCAACACGAAAGGAATGTACCTCGGAGAAACTGTGTGTAGCATATGCAGGAAAGAGGAGGAAACTGCAGGACACTTAATTTATGACTAGAGGCTCTTGCTAGGCTAACGGTGATGACCCCAACAGGACAGGATGAATTAGTCAGTGGATTTCTAGAACTTATTCTAGAACTTAAGTGGATTAGATGTACAATAGATCCGTCGATCGCAGTGCCTGGGGGTTTTTATAACCCCTTTCTCTAGCACTCTTATCTCATCTTAGACCCTACTTTACATAAAATACAATACAAAAACTGTTAGCAATTAATACAGATTATGTTAACCAGTATGTGAAGTGTACATTTAAACAAATTGTTAGCTTACATGTAAAATGTGGTACTGTAGTGTAACATGAATTGACCAGCGTCTGCTTGTTGGTTTTTTATTGTTATTTTAAGGCGAAAAGCACATAGCGCCTATTATCGCCTCCCTTAATGTAAATGTGAGTGTAAAGTGTTAAAGTCGTAAGTGTAGTGTTGTAAGTGTAAATGTGTGTTAGACTCGAGTACCGCGAGATGTCTAAATACTCTCAATAGGTGCAGCTAGTCTGCACCCACTTGCCACCTAACAGTTCTGAACAGTGAATGTGGAGTCGAAATAAAATAATCGCCGATTCCGATATCAAAATATTCGGAACGTTCCGATTGTAGAATTCATCCACTCAAAACGGTATTCTGATACGGTATCGAAAGCGAAAAATTCGAAACAAATATTCTATATCCCAAGTCTATTAATTTCATTCGGTTATTTAGACATTCTCACATTAGAAATGACGTGTTCGGACTTAGTGATGAGTTCCACATTGTTTTTACTTATTTTACCTTACAGGTTTAAAAAAATCTAATTTCATCACCAAAATCAGAATTAAAACCAGCATATATTAGCATTTTAAATTTACAAATTACATTGAAAATAAAAATGTAAACCGCCAGGTTCATTTTCACTATTTAAAATTTAATACAACTCAAATTTATGTTGACTTTACTGCTGGATCCCTTGAAATTAGGGTACAAGTGCACTTTTGGGCCTCATGTAAATTTCGGTAATTTCTGCTCTAGAAAGCTTTATTGCATGCCCAATATTAATAACCCAAAATTACAAAATGCGGAAACAACGGGAAGTTAGAAAAAAAATGGAAAATAACAGTGACAAACAACCTCAAATTACTACAGCGCGAAAGTAAAGTACTTTTCATCGCAAAAATGATTAACTAATTTCAAAGAAAAATCAAAAACCTAACAGACATGGTTGTTGGGTGAAAAACCTATGGTTGTTGGGTAGTACTAACTGACATGGTTGTTGGATGAAAAACCACGATTGTTGGGTGAAAACCTGACACGGTTGTTGGGTAGAAACCTAACTCACATGTTTGTTGGGTGAACCTAACTAACACGGTTGTTGGGTAGAAAACCTGACACAGTTGGGTGGAAAACCTAATTCACACAGTTGTCCGTCAATATATAGTGTGTCTTCTGTGTTATTAATAATGAAAACAATATATTTAAAACAAGACAAGAACCTAACTAACACGGTTTCTGGGTAAAAAAAAACGGACGCGGTTGTGTATTAAGAATTTAAATAACACGGTTTTTTTATATAACTAGTATTGCGTTAAAGTTACCAACCTTGTAATGACAGTTAGGTTATTAGCATATAAGCATGCCTTAGACGTTAATGGCTTAAAATCACAACTCAACGTAATAAATTTAATCTTCCGCAGGTGAATTCAATAATACAGTATGTAATAAAACAAAAACATTGTTAAAATTTTTAGTACGAGGTTCAAAAGTGCAAAAACCAGACTTCCAAAAAAGTGTAAGATAAAGCATACGATTGTTTCAAAGATTTGAAGTGAGAGTGGGTGCGTGTTTGATTTATTGGCTTTCTAGCGGGACTACTTGATAACAGTTGAGTGGGAGTGGGATCAGAACACTAAGTAACATTATACTACATAGGCTATTAAAAAAAAAAAATACAACTTCTTAAACACCCGTTGCTGACAGCTGATATATCTGATTAAATCTTAACATTAACGAAAAAAAAGTTAGTCAAAACACATGTGTCAGGAGATACAACAGTTTTTTGTGTTAAGACACAAGCCTAATCTGGTGAATGTTTTCTTTGTGCGCATGCGTGAAGGGGCTGTCAGTGGGTTATATTACCAAGAACAAGTGTAGCAGTTTGATAGAAAATGTTTTAATTTACAATTTAGTTTCAGAAAAATAAAATAATAAGCTTAAGCTAAGACAAAAATAATCGCGACAGCAGATACCTCGCTGTCGTTTTTTTCAAAAATAAATAAATAAAATAATAATAATAATAATTAATGTCACCATTTTTTTATCATACTCCTTTTTTAAATGTGTTCATCATCTAATCAAGCGTTAAAATCTGTACAGGCTAAATCATAATATTTTTAAATTCAATTGAAAATGAAAATGAACCTTGACCGCCGTGATATTTAACTACGTATTTTCAAAAGATACAGCATTATTATCGATTTTAGTTCCAAGCCAGAAATTCATGCAACAGAGACAGCAGATATGCTTAAGAAACAACCACAGTATCTCTAGCTCATACTACACTCACTCATCTACTCAACACGCAAGCACGTACGTATGAGCGCACGTACACACGCGCGGTCCAGAAATTATGGTAAGCCTACCATTAGGCCGACTACGTAGCAAAATTTTCAGATGCAAAGAATTATTTAATGAACAAAGGAAAGTAATAATAAATAAGTTGTAAGTAAAGTAAGGAATAAGTAGTACAACAATCCACGTCTAGTACAGGCATATAAATTTAAAATAAAATTATTTAAAATATAAACTATCAAAGTTCACGTAGCTTCAATATCATTATCCGTATCACATAGTATTGTCAATTTATTAATCTTTAAAAGTTGTATACTTGTATTAAAGTATTGATGATTAATGGCAAAATCTTTAATATTCTCGGGAACGAACGAGCGATTGTGTAGGGCTAGTGGGAGGCGCCAACGGCAAAAGTGCCTTCAAACCGCCGAGCACCTAAATGCGGCCCTGTTTTGACAAAACTATCAGCTGATTTTATTAATAACAACAGCTGTTAGTCATTATTAAGAGTTACAGTAGTATTATTGAATAAATGTAAATCTGCCAGAAACCTCAGAGGAATTTAATTTTAAAGATTCAAAGTATACTAATTTTTTTTTTTTAACGTCCGACTATTGTGCACACTTGGGCTAATGCAGACGATGGGATGATTTATAGCGTATGAAAATGCCAAGCCCTGGCCGGGAATTTTATCAGCAGCTGTGTCCGATAAAATTAAAAATACTAAATTTTAGTAATCTTCCAAAAGTTTGTCTAAATTTCGATACCAGACTGGACCACACTGTAAGTTGACTACGTCTCCTTGGTGGTTTCGCCACATTCCTGACTTCTTTACAAAACTATAAATTGGCGGCATCGCCCACCGGGCCCCGTGTACGTGTCGGCCTCAATGCGTAGGCCGGAAGTGGATCAAAGTGTTGCAAAGTCTGGTCAGTTTCCGGTCCGGTGTTACAAGTCTGCATTTCAAAGTACCACTCCAAAGCGAGTTTATCCTAACCCAACCGATAATCCCTGACATCAGTAGATGTAGAATACGTCACCTTTCATCGATAATATATTCGAAATAAACAAAACATCAAAGCACGAATACTGTAACCGCATTCAAAAACCTGAAGGCGCAGAGATAATACGCACACGCATGTGCGTATAAAGTACTGTAAATGACAGCATTTTAAGACTTTCTGTATGTATGCCTCTTTTGTTCATATTTCAGATCCATTTTCAATCTAAAAAAAGTTTTTTTGAAGCCCTTTTATGGCTGACAAACTTTGCTCATATTTCGGATCCATTTTCAATAAAAAAAACTTAGGCAGAGCGGGATTGGCCGACAGAAGCAACTACTTCTTTTGGCTTGCCTGACTATATTTTTTCACTATAATCATATATATTATTTCTCGAGTCAACATCCCTTTTTCTCAGCACATACTATTCGTACAGGCATAAAAGATGTATTTTTAGAAAGATTTTTTCTAACCGACTTCTGACATTGCAAAACGATTTTGTGCTAAAACTTACTGTTTGTGGAAAATTTTAACATAAAAGACACTTTTAACTGCCATAGGCAAAACTGAATCACGGATGCGCAGCTCGTATGCGCATGCGCGTCATCACAAATCAAACAATATTTTGTATATTTTACGAAGCTAACAACATTTACTTAAAAGCCCTAACATTTACTTAACATAACTTATAGGTTATGTGGCCCTATCACTGCCCATCGTACAAGCCTGGACAAACATTTCGAAAACACATGTTTTGGACACTGATTTTACACAAATATATTACTGATTTCTTCTTCCATCGTGCATTTATCTATTGTTAATCGATCGCTTTTCGATTTATTTTTTAAACATATTTTCCCTTCCTTCCAACTACCGCCTTCACTCCAACGACTACTATTATTCAAAGGGCTGCGTTTACTTAAAACTTCCATGGTGCGAAATTTTGCACGGGCCCCCTGGTGATTTAATTATTTCTATAAAAATTTAGATGCATGCAGGAAAGGGCAACTCTTGAAAATTATTTTCGTATTAAATTTCGCGTGTGTGTATGAGTGCACAACTTTAAAATTAACTGAAACTGTCACAAACAATGTATTTGATTATCTTAGGCTACATAAGATACTTTGCTTTTTTCTCCTTTCCCCTCTTCTCAATACTCCTATCCGTATTTTTTTATGTACATCCTCAGTTATTCCCGTTGCTTTACTCTTACCGTTAACGCTGATCCCCCGTCTTCACTAGTTTTGATCAATTTTAGAATCGGGAAATATCGTTTTGTTGTTGCAATTAATACAGGAAGAGAAGAGAGAACCAACATAAAATATCTAACTGATGAACCCCGTTCTCACCCTCAGTGCATTACATAGTGCACAAACGTACATATGTATATACGGACAAAACTTCATGTACATAATGTGATGGGTTTCGGACCCCTCAGAGGCCTTGATCCTTTTCCTCGAAGCTACTCATATACTTCCATTTTATGGAAGTAAAATAGAATCTTTTATATTTTCTTTACTTTATTTCTTTTGTCTTGGGAGGGACGATAACCCCTTCGCCTCCCCCTTTAATCCGTCGTTGATTATGACATATTTTCTTCCGTCTAGTGGTCTTTTTTACTTACCTCTTAAAGGCTATCGCGGTTTCGAACTTCACTGTTTCATCTTCAAGCCGCGTGACACCTAATGGTCAAATCCATTTGTCGAGGTTGTCACAAAGTTAAACAAAATATTGAAAACACACGTCACAACACTACAAACAATTACACGATTTTTATTAAAACGCACAATAAAATTTGTTTTGGTCAAACACTAACGTGCGACTCGTACTTCGTTACATTCCGGACTGCGGAGTCTTATTCAGTAGTAGCGAGCCCGTCAGTGTTATCAGTTACGGTGCGTCTGTTAGGTTTATATTATTTATTTAAATCACTTATCCTTACAGCCATGTCATATATTAAATTTAATTTAAATTAAAGTTTGTCACTGAGGATGTTTTAAGGTCTGATTTTTTGTTCTTTTAAATCTCAAACTCTTCAATCGCATCCACATAACTCCCAACGGTAAAATGAATTTGGTGCTCCTAATTTCATACCCTCTAAAAAAGCTTCCACCCTTAAAGTCACTGCTCTGTCTCCCCCCCCCCCGACTCCCTTTCTTAAATCCACCTCTGCCCACATAAATTTTACCTTGTCTAACGGTCTGAAAACAAGTGCAAAGAGAAACAACATTAAATAATGCACTTTATAGGGCTAATTATCTAAATTCTGGAGGCTAGATGGCCACTAAAGACATCATATCAATTTCTTAGCTTATTACCTAACCTTTCTCTGATAACGGTAGCAATAAAAAATAATTGTTTGTTAAAATCAACATCAGGCCCAAAAGTTTTTAATGAAGATGTAGATTACACATACAGTATCATTAAATACTGGATTTCGTTTATTTTGTGCTTTCTCAGAATGAGTTATTGCTTAAATCATAAAAGTAAATAATGAAACACAAACCATATGAAATGAATTACTCACATCATCCATTCCAATAAAAAGAGCATGATCTAATATAAAAAGCAAATACTGTAATTTTTTTTTCAAAATGTTGATACTATTCTCAATATATGAAAGAGCTTAAATTAGTAAACTTGAAGAAAATAATTAACTATAAATTAAATTAAAATAATTAACTGTTCACTCATAAGCAGCTGTTACGCATAATGCTGTTAACATGCACACTGATAGCCTAAAACTCCACTATTGTTAATCATTATTAAACTTGTAAGTTGTCCTGTAGACAAAAATTAGTCATCAAGGGACCCAGAAGGTGATGTACTAAAACAGATGGTTATTACCCACATCACTGAGTAAAAAACGTTTTCTTTAAAAAAAAGTTATTTCCACAGAATTTTATGCAAATTTACAATAGTAATATTATTTAAAAAACAACTAAGGAATCTATGTACACTAGCCTATACCCATCCATTTAAACCTGTTCCACAGGCCTAAATGTACCAGTTCCCATTTTAAATCTACATGGGATAAATAAATTGCAAATAAAATAATATCAACTGAAGTCAGTTAATATTTAAACAGTGCATGATTACTTATACAAAAATATCGCTTTAAAACGGTGAAATAATATCCCTAGGTAGAACTGTACCTAACCTTAACTGAAAATTTGATGGTGTATGCAATTTTGTAATACTTTTCTGCTAAACATAGTCAACTTTAGCTTAGTACCTTACCTATTTCTACTGTAATGCCAGACTGATAACTGATAGTCTAGGTCTACTGATAATAATTATATAGAGTATCACCTTGAAATTGTTTAACATTATAGTAGGCTATAGTGTAATATGAATAACATAAGAAAAATAAATTGCCACAATTATAAGAAAAGGCATTAAAGCTCAATTTAATAGTTGCCTCAATAACTATGTGTATTATCATAAGAATGATCTTGTAATAGTAACTATAAATATAATAATGTTAGCAGTTTTAAAGGTTTTTGTTAAACCATTTTACTGTTTTATTTTATCTTATAAATAACATAAAAACGATTTTCAATTTAAAAAAAAGACTATATGACCTAACTTGACAGGCAGGTTCTCTAAACCTATTGCTATCTACTTGGCCAAGCTTACAATAATACCATAATGTAGGAAGTAATACAAATAAACATTTATAACTTCACTTGTATTTGTGAAACTTATTTTTGTAATTTTATTTAGATGTAAAATGGATTTCAGTACAACAACAATTTAACTGTAATTACCTTGATAAGGAAAAGAGTCAGACAGGTCAAAAATCCTGAACTAACAAAATGATGTTGATAAGCATTGTTCCCAATGTTTTAGTTAGATAATATAAGTTTACATCCTGAACAATAACATTCTTTACTTAATTATAATCAGTGTTGTGGGTTGGCTTTCTTAAAAAATTTTTTAAAAAGTAAATCAAAGATTTATATTTTTGTTTTAAAGCTTAAGTTAAATGATACTATGAGTATTGTAAATAATACAAACCAATTATTTCAAGAAGGCAGTAGTATTTTTAAAAAAGAGCAACGAACCTTTTCATTCCAAATCTACTGAACAGAGCTCTTGTCCCTTTTTATAACTCCAGCAAAATATTCTTACGTAGGCCTAATTTTAGACAAACACTGGTTAGCTAGGTAAGGGTAGATGGAAAGAAATTGATATAAAGAACCCAGCTAAATCTCTACCTAATTAATTACCTTAACATATAGCCTATCTACAAAAATTAACACGCAATATCTTTAAACATTGTTGTTTAATTAAAAGTAAATTAAGTTTAAACCCCCTGTGGGAGTTACAATTATTAAATCCTCCCCTGTCATTTGAAAGCTTCAGTCCACGCCCGGCAAGCTAGGCAATTTCTGCAGACAGAATTATTGACAGTAATGTTTACACATTTTACATCAAAACCACTAACATAAATTGGTAAGTATGTATTAAAAAATAATAACTTACAATTAAAGTAAGTAAATTATATATATTTACCTTAAAAGTATGTACACAACCACTAATAAAATTAACTAAATCACTAACAGCACTATCACCAAACTAAACAATTCAACCATCTTTGACTTTGTACGTTCAACACTACCAACATTGTAAATTTAAATTTAAAAAAAAATGAAATTGTCTTCCAGTATTTTACTGATGTTATTATAAAAAGTTATTAATTCTTCAAAATAAATTAATATACATTAATGTATCGAAGTTTTTTAAATATAATATATAATATTTTTACAATTGCACTAATTCACATGTTTTAGATTGGTCACACTGATTAACGATTGAACTCAGAAGTGTTGGCTGCTGCGATCTATTGACGACTATCAAAAGCTAAATGACAGAAATTTAAGCGGGAAGGAAATTGATAACATTTTTAAATTTAATTTTAAAACGATTCAAAAGACTATTTTAAATAGACTAAAAATAAACGTAAGTCCAGTATGTCTAATAATTCTTATCTAACATTAAGGATTATTAGATGTATCTAAGTTTTGACAAATGTATCTGAAAAATAAAATACATTTATAAATTTTAAAATAATAAAGAATTTATCTTTGAAAAGAGTCTGTTTAATACATGATTTATTTAAAACATGAAAACAACATTCATTTGAGTAAATTTGTGTCCAAAAAACTGCAACAGTTTTTTCTGAATACAAACCAGAATTTTTTGTAGCCCTCAAAGCAGTAGCAGCAATGAGTCTTGTAATAAATATGTATGGCATGTGCTTTAACGTCTAATATTTTTAATTAAAACATAGCAGAATTATTCAAATTAAGTTAAATTTTATAACTAAGACATCCATTATTATTATTATTTATAAGATTACCATTTTCATTCTAACATTAGACCTATATTAGATTTTGAAAAACAGAAAAGAAAATTTGAATCAAAATCCTTCAAATTTTATATTTTACTACAATAATTGCATTAATTGTTGATCTGGTTAAAAGCCTATAAAATGGCAAAAAACCAGTCATAGATTTATACAATAACTTAAAATTAGGGAAAATTATAACATTGCAATAATGTGAAAATTGTTAAAGAAAAAACTTATAGTTAATTATTTAAAGACAATAATTGTTTATGGCTGTTTTGTGGGTGTTTTGAACTAAGCCTCCACATTTTATATATTTTTTCTAATGAAATATTTGAACTTGTATTATAAAGTAGGTTTCTTTTTGCCATAACCAAGCATGATAAGTAACTGTTGTGCTGTATGCATAAATTCAGTGTTGGTAGAGTTTACAATGGGTGTTTGGTGGTATATGCTGTGAAATAAAAGAGTACTTCTTGTACGTTGTGCCTGATTGTATCGCAGAAACTTTGTTGGTAGTAATACGCAAGAGTATTATTCCAGGCATTACTGTAATGTCAGATATGTGGAAATCTTACCAAAGAATAAACAAGATTCCAAAGTTCACACATTTCACAGTGAATGAACACTTGGTGAACCCAAGTACTCCTGTACATTCACATACAGTGGAATCATTGTGAGTGTTGGCAAAATGGTGAAACAAGAAAGAGAGTGGTACAAAGTATCGTAGTTAAATTCATATTTCTGGAGTTTATGTGGTGAAAGCAGAAAATCCATTGTTTCTAAATTGAGAGATTTTTTGAACAACTTTTAGAGGATATCAAGGGTTATTAGCCACCAAAGTAATGAAGTAATGTTTATTTGAACAATCTCTAGTTTTTTTCTTTAAAGTGAAGAAAAATATTACAGAAGCATTTCTATATATATAGTGACACACACACACACACACACACACATATATATATATATATATATATATATATATATATATATATATATATAATGTGTCCTAATAACCAAATATGCAAAACAGAATGAGGCATTTTTAATTTCACACCTACCACATAACTACACAATTTATACATAGAATGATGAACATTTCTATTGAAACTATTTTTTTTTATTTTTAAAACCGTTCGAACTTGCTATTTAGAACTCATTTCATTTCAACTTTGTTTCAAAATATCTGTTTGCATTAATATATTTTGTAAGGAATTAATTGTTACCATAAATAAAAGAAAAACTCTAATTACAACAAATCTGACACAAAATGTAAGGTAACATTAAACAAAACATAGCCTACCACTGGACAAATCAGCACTTATTTAACAAAATAGATTATTACTAAAACAAGGAATGCCAGCAAAACTGTACACTTTTGGCAATAATGGTGCTGTTAAGGCATCTGATATCGAGCATAATTGTCAACTAAAACTAGCAGCACTTTCCCTTCACCTCCTGAATGACTCGCACCATTTATTTCTATGTTATAAATGTCTGTCACAAAGATATCATTTCAAAAACATGTCTGTTTATTCTAAAAACATAATTTTATATCAATAATTCCTAATATATCATCTACTCTTAGAATTTATGAGCTTTCCTTATGAACTTGTTATAAAATCCTATATGATAACTTGTTATGTTTTGTCCTATATGAGGTGCTACCCAAAAGTTCCAGGAATTTTCCCATAAAAATAAATTGCTTACCGTAACTCCTAGTTTCCACTATCTCCTTCAAAACAGTCCCTCTTGGGCATAGATACATCGATCCCAGCATTTTCCTCATGATTTCATGCATTCCTGGAAGTCTGGAAGTGTAAGTGTTTGAAGCATGATCTGCGATTCAGCCTGGATCTCCTAAATTGTGTCAAAACAATGGCCTTTCAATTTCAACTTTATTTTGGGTAACAGAAAAAAGTTGTAGGGGGCAAAGCCAGGTGAATTATTTCCATGTTTTTGAAACCCAAAAAATTCTGGACAACTAGCGATGTGTGCACAGATGCGTTGTGGTGGTGGAGAACCCAGCTCTTGTTCTCCCACTATTCTGAACGTTTGCGCCTCATGCTGTCATATAGCCACTTCATTTTGTTGTGAACTTGACACGTTTTTTTTAGCCATGGTGAAGATGACAAGTTCCACTGTGACACCTCCTGCTTCAGGGTTTCCTGCTTAAACCCACGTCTCATCACCAGTTATGACATTGACTGTCATCTCATGCTGCAATTTTTGATTCAGTACAGACAGTCATGCGATGATCTTTTTGATCACTGCTAAGCAATCTCTGTAAAAATTTTACATCAGTGCATCTTGTGCCCAAATTGTTTGACAAGATGTGTTACAACATTCCTACAACCACAAAAAATCATGGCTTGTTCGTCTACTATTGATTGTAGCCTCACACTTTCGCAATGTTTTTTGGTGTTGTGTGATTATTCTGAATGTTTATCGTTGTCGGCAGATATTTTTCCTTCCTTGAAATGTTTGTACTACAGTTTTACTTTGACTTAATAGCATTGTCACCAAATGCATGTGATAGGTTTCTGCAGCAATTTTTTTAATCTTGAAGCAAAATTTGATGCAGGTTCTTTGCTCCTTAAAATTTGCCATTTACACAAGTTCAACACTAAAACACAACATTACACAAACGCACAAGTCAAGAACATGGTATCTCACCGTCAGAGCTGTTGGCACATGAATTCACAAGAGTATTGTTCACAAATGATAATTCACAAATGATATCACAAATGGTTTGTGCACAGATTTCAAATTCCTCAAACTTCTGGGTAGCACCTTGTATATCTGAATCAGAGTTTTCTTATAATATTAGTTTTTTTGAATTATAGTGTGGCACTAAATTGATGAAAATAATATCTTCAGTTGTCAGTTGTGTATTGACAATGCAATGTTATTACATTGCATACAATCAAAGAGATCGGGATAAATAAACCATACAAATGTAAAAAAAAATATCGTTTATTAAAACATAGTCACACAAATGTTTTGCTTAAATAACACAATTTAAAAACAAAATTAGGATCATATCCTGCAGAAATATCATTACCTTGTAGGCATCAGACATTTAATGTCCCCACTTAACCGCAAATATCTGATATGTGCATGTCTTTCAGACAAACTAAACAAATAATTTCTGGTAAATCGTTTTACAAAATCACAAACTCATACTACCCTACTTATAATAAGATATCACAATTTAAATTCTAATTTTATACAAAACTATATTAACTATTAATATTACTTTGTGAGAGGTGTATGATCAAAACCAATTTTTTATTTTTAAATAGATAAACCTTGAATGTGTGATGAAATAAATTCAATCTGTAAGCCTTCAAACTTCAAGCCTTCTCCTTCGTAATAAATATGTTCTTCATTCAAAAGAAAAGACATATCCAGGTAAACCAAGAAATATGCACTGCTACTAAATAAACCACAATGTTAGGTATTTGTATCACATTCATAACATTTTGAAAAATAAAATTAAAACATTAGCAAAACTAAGCATATGTTACAATGTTCAATTAAAATATATTTGTGCAGTGTAGGTTGTTTTTTTCAAATAGTGATTTTTGAATATTTTTTATTTTATTATCCAATTAACATATATTCACCCGTAGAAAATATTTTTCTAAAAGATTATTTTCGATTTTAATTAATTGTGACTGTTATGGGACTACATTGTGATGTCATTGTTTTTACAATATATGAAACATACTAGGTTTTCTACATCAACTATCATTTACTTACACAGACTTATTGCTCATGCAAGTTATCATATTCTAATAGGAATTACATAAATGTTATTCAAATGGTGTCTGTTTAATTAAATAGGTTTTTCACCCAACAACTGAGTCAGTTAGGGCTTCATTATTTTTTTGTAAATCAAAGTTTTTTTTATCATTTTAGTAATCAAAAACATGTTATCTAATTTCGCATGGTAGTAATTTTGAGGTTATGTGGTTCACTTCTTGTGCTTTTATATTTTGGATTATTGCTTTTGGTCATGTAATAAAGTGTTTTAGTAAAAAATTTAAAACAACCTTCACTGCATATTTACCAATAAAATATAGTAAGTAACAAAAAAGCAAAGCTAAAAATGTGTTTACTCCCAAATAGTTTGTTTATTATTTGTTAACAGATAATCAATGGTTGTATAATATTTCTTACATTTAATTAAAATACATAATTTTATAAATTAGCAAAAGACAGCAAATAGTACAAGGCAAGTTTTGTGTATTGCTATATTTAAAGCTAGGCATTTTGGTTATAGTTAATATTGAAATAAGAATATGGTTACGTTAGGATTTGAGTGTCCCAATATCTGTGTGAAGTTTTTGTTTAATCAGTTCAGTACTTTTTGTATGAATGGATTTCAGTCATATGGTTACCCCTTAATTTTTATAACATTCAAAATATAGTTTAGAATAATGAGGTTTACAAACCGATTTTAATGCATGTTTTATTAGATAATTATTTAATTACTTTTACAATAAACTGAAGAAAAACAGATTATTGATTATTACCAATGTAGTATGCACTTTTTTTTAAAGCCTGATTAAAAATCTTTTCTTAAAACTGTAACATCACACATAATCAACAATTAACTTGATCCAGTTTTCTACAATTTGGATTTGATCATACATCTCTGACAGAGTTTTCACTTTTACAGCTGATCGAAATCCTAACCTAAAAAGCAAAGCTGAAAGGAAGACAATCAGGAAGCTTCTCTGATTTTTTAGTTTAGTATACAAAAATTCCTGTAGTGTTTAGCACAATGCCTGTTTTCTATTTTTACAGAAACAAATTACGACAATACAAAGTACTGATCAATTAAGATATGAATGGATAAAGCTTTATCAATTTTTCTGCTATCTTAGTAACTACTTACCTTAACAAAAGCTGATTGCCATATTTACTTCTTAAATTGAAACTGAAACTACGTTCAACTATAAAAATATGTTGAAAAAATACAAATAAAATTGAAAAATCATTCAATAAATTTTAATTTCCATCAATAAAAAGCTTCATAAATATTTTGCAGGATAATGAATGAGTAAAAATTATACTAAATTGTAGAACTAGTCAGAGATAATTTCATAAACTTTGAGCATTAAAACAGATCATTTTAAAAGAAGTAAATATCTTACTTATTAATCTACAATATCGATACAGAGTTGGAAATGATGTCAAGTGTTTAATTCTAAAGTCGTATACAATTTGGAAAGGGAAATACTCATTTTGTATCGAGACATACAAAAATCTTAAATAATAACTGAATATTACTCTCATGTTTGAAGTAGCAGATGAGACTATTTGAAGTCAACACTTTTTGTCACATAACCTAAAATATTTCTAGTGAACATTAGATCCTACTACATTCTAAAGCCATTTATATTTCTATCTGAGGGTAAGGTTGTTGACAAAAGATTTATACTGGCAAAGTAAGTGATAGAAAAATTACAGGAAACAATCTAAGAGTGATGGAAGCTAGAAGACTGAAAGTTATCCAAGATAGTAGAGTATGGAGAAAGTTCTTAGAAGAGACCAAGACACAATCAGAGTTGTGCGCCAGAATATGGTAAGGTTGTAGAATGAGCTAAGTAAGATTTAACTGTTTTGCTGATAGAACATGACAAATTTCATTTACAGTAACTCTCAGGTTCTAGTTATACTTTCAGGTAATACCCTTTCTGTTGAAATAACCGAATAGTTACTTAATACAACATTTTTAATATAAATTTTGATGTTATAGGTACTGTCTTATCATAAAGTCAATACTTCTAATGAATCGAAATTCTTACATCACATGAAATGGTTATTATATTTTTTTACATGGTATGTACATACAGTTTTCACCCAACAACACTTCTTATTAAAAATTATTCTTGACTTAAAATAACTTTAAATGTGTTATAAAAATATTTTTTTAAACTTTTTCAGACTTTGTTTAACAATACTAGCTTTAACATTACCCTTACCTTGTCAATTAATTGGTAAGATTACACTTTGTATAGTTTTTGTGTATATTATAAAAAAACATCATTTATATAGATAAAAGAATATTTTATGAAAATAGGAATTTAAAATATTGTAAAGCACACAAAAATGTTAGTCACCATTTTTTCTCACCTGAAAATAGTTTTTTTTATGGACGTGTATAAAATTATTGTTCATTTTGCCAATAATCTAGTAGCTTAGTTTAGATAAAAAATTTTAAATACAAATTTAAATTATTTTGAAAAATTGAAAAATTTATATTTCTGTAGAAAATTAGCTCTATATTAGCAAATTTTAAATTGTAAAAACCTTTATATAAACCTGGAAATATCCTTTCATAAATTTATCACGCCTTTTGGATCCTAGCCCTGAATATATACAATACCGTATTTTATACGTTGAGAGGACATCAAAAAGATCATTTTTTCTATCACGATAAAAATTCTTACAAAACAACAAAACTGTGAATTATAACAAAACCAAAGGAAATATAAAAACAATGAAAGCCGATTTTACATATTATGTATAATTATTTTCAAAAGTAAGAGCTCCACTAGCTTCTGTAAACATCTGCAACTCTTCGGCACTGCACAGCGGAGTGTCCACTTGGTACACTGTGTGAAACTGACTATAATCGACTTGATAAGACTGTCTTTCTTTACTGTATGTCACGATTGGCTGAAAGCGATTGCCCCAGAGTATTTCATTTGGCAGGTAAGACGATCTAGCCTGTGTCGTTTGACCAGTGGATTCAGTCGTGCCTTCGAGTATTACAACTATCTCAAACCTTTCGTGCATCATGTCGGAAGCGCTTATGTGATAAAGTGGACTGGCGGAATCAATTTTGTGGACAACTATTTTAGGCCAGATAAGGAAAATATCAGAACTGTAATCATCAACGTGGAGCTGCAACATAAAAATATCAAATGCTTCAATAAATAATTTAATTTATACAGAAATTGTAGCTCACAAACCATCTTGCTGATGTAATAAAAATGAATTTCCAAAATTTCGTATTGAATAGTCATGTAAAAGAACATTTTGCACACAGAAGTTTGTTATGCAGTACAGTTCGTTCATCTGTTTTTGGCATCCAATTCAAATTTGTTTTAAACATAATTTGTTTTCTATAATAGCCTATGTTATAGCCACTTCTGAAAATCTGATTTTACTGTTGCAATCTGCGTTAATTTTGTTTATTGTGTTATTACTATTTTTTTCTATATATATATATATATTTTAATGAATTTTCATTTTTATTACATTTTTATTTATTTTTGAAAAGAACAAGTTAAATTAGATTTACAACTAAAATTTAAACTTTATAAGTTAAAATTTTTTAGGTTCCCTGCCTACGAATTTTAAATACCCAATATTTAAAGCTGCTATTAAAATTAAACTGGCGACATGTATTATAATAACCTTTTCATGTAAATGTTTACATTTCTAAGAGTTTAGTTAGTCTTCAAGTTAAGGGTTTGAAAGCAAAAGATTTATGTTTTGTGAAGACCATATTAAATAATTACAAATCTCATTTTCAAATAACCAAGAGTTTCCTAGTCACACGATTTAACATCGCTTTTGCAAACCTTAAGAAATAAGACACTATCTATGAGTAATAAGTAGAAGCATTCCCACAGATTCAGACATTCCCCAAGTTCATGACCTTCTGAAACATCAAACCTAAACAAAACCTCCATGAGATGATTCGCACAACTTCGAAATAAAGCAAAAACAAGACACTAATTAACGAAGCGATTCCATTTAGAATCTAGGATCCATATTTTAAATGAAATCAATAAGAAATTATTTTACTGTACTTAAACAAATTTACAAACTGCAGTCCAATGAACGAGCTCAAAGGAGTTTAGACGAACTGAGAACACATATAGGACAGAGAGAGTTGAAAATCCTACAGGACAGGGAAATTATAAAAAATATATACCGGATGTTTCACAGAATTTGACCAATATAGTGTTTAATTTTTTCAATAACTCTATCTACAAACAAAATTATTGTTACTTTAAACATAAATTATTAGGAAATGAGTTAATCAATCAATAAATATTGGTTTAGATACATTTGAACCCATAATTAAATACAAAATTATTAAAATAATGAAACTGATTAATCACTGTTGTCTAAGTTTAAAGCAATAGTGCTTTAGAAGTATAGCAGTACTAGTATTCAAAGGTCCATTAATATCAAGATTCAAAGATCCACTGTTCGAATACTCCAAACATTTTTTAAAAATAAAAAAATTGACTTAAACTTCACTTGAGTACAATTTAAATTTAAAAAGTATGAAATATTCCCCATACTGTTTTCATTTGTAATTTTAAATTAAAAATATGTCTAAAGTAAATGTTAAGTTTATTTAGGCTAAATAAGTTATTTTTATAATAATTAAAAACTATAATAAAAAACACATAACTTAGACCTTGAATTTGAATATCTGTTGTTTAAATTACTGTAATTAGGCCTGCTTAAGATCATTATCATTTATTATAAATTACAAATTAATAATAATTAAAGAAAAAATTGATATAATTTAAACATTTGTTAATTTAACTGTAAATAAACTTACAGCAAAGTTTAACCACGAATTTGTAGGCTTAGTATTTATTGTTCAAACCATCCTAAAGATATAAAATATTTTCTTAAAAAAATAATTTTTTTTTGTGTGTTTCACATCTGATTATTGTGCACACTTGAGCTAATGCAGACGATGGGATGATTTATAGCATATGAAAATGCCAAGCCTTGGCCGGGAATCGAATCCGGGTCCTCGGGGTGAAAGCCTAGTACGCTATCAACTAGGCCACCGAGGTGGCTAGAAAAAATAAAATAATAGTGTGTATATAAGAACTTTTTACTAGTTTTGATCTGGAGAACCATCTCCTTTATTTTTGGAACATTTTTATGGAAACACCTGTAAATGTACAGTTAAATCCCTATAGTTTGCTATGGCTGGATTAGCCAGCTATCTTAGCAACTTAGCCAAAGCCTCGCTGGCGACACTCCACTTGTTTATCTAATACTGAGTTGTGTTACCACTTCAGTGACGCAACTCATCACATCGAAAAATCACCAATTTTTCTTGTCCCGCCTAATACTTATCTCCTGTGTATTCTAACAAATGAATATTGCTATTCATAATACAGGATGTGTGTATTTTTAGTTTTTGTTTGATTGTGTTTCATTTTGTACTGTTTTGTGCACTGTGCTTTGTTGTGTTTTAGAAAATGATTCTTAAATGGTAACATACATACATGATTACGGAACAAAGATTAGAAAACTTAGAGCATGAATAAAGCTGCATAAGACCAAAGATTTGTAATGTTCTTACATTAAACAAATCAGCAAGTAACATAATGAGAAAACATTGTGTTTTGAGTAAGCAGTGTAGTTTCTTTTGCTCCTAAATTTTTTGTAGTCTTATATTTAAATTTTATATATACCCCTAACTTGTGTAAACAAACAATTGGTTTTATTGGTATTTATTTGCTTCATTCACTTTTGCCTTAGTCCTTTTTTTATTTTGGTCTAGGATTTGGTCCTGAGATGGCTGAATTAAAAGCAGCCTACTGTAAGATTAAGACTATGTCTTTATTATGTTATTGCTGTGAGCAGATGTGTTAATTTTAAATTATCTTAATTCCTCTCAGAGCTAAGAAATAATGGTGGAAACCCTCAAGCTAAAAAAAATTATATTTCAAAATTATATACCGTTATATTTCAAAATTTTATAAAAATTCTGGTTTACAAAAATAAGCATATATAATGAAATCTACACTGTTAAGTTTCTGGGGGAGTTTTAATTTTTTCTTCAGAATGGTCTTCTGGTGATCAGGTTTCCTTTAGTTGTTATGTAAGTATGATCAGAAAAATCAGTAAACATCAACAACAACAACAATTTGTTGCCTCTGTGGTTTGACTTTTAAAAACAATATAACTCAAGTAAGAAGTCCAAACATGCAGCTAATAGAGGAACTGTGGGCAAATTTACAACATTGTTCAGCACTCTTATAAATGAACCTCTTCAGTGCCAATGCCAGTTTTACAGGACTATCTTACATAACCCTAACCCAGCTTTAGATTTACTTCTGACAAATCTGAAATTCATCGTCAAATTCAAGCTGTTTACGGTGAAAATGCAATGAGTGATGGAATGATGACAAAGTGGGTTAGAAAGTTTAATGAAGGATGAACCAATGTCCTCGATAAGGAGGGGTGGCCTTCTGTTGTGAATGT
Organism: Callitettix versicolor; assembly: GCA_022606455.1. Lineage (NCBI taxonomy): Eukaryota > Metazoa > Arthropoda > Insecta > Hemiptera > Cercopidae > Callitettix > Callitettix versicolor. The sequence continues at coordinate 17,403,866 of CM040186.1, forward strand.
TGGTGTGGTAAAAAAAGTTGATAAAATTCGTAAGAAGAAATAGTTCACAATGACAATGCTTTCTCATAAATTTCTGCATGTTTCACAATCTCTTTGTCAATGAATTTTGGCTGTCTTAACATCCCTTGCGTTCAAAAACTGAATGAGAGAACAAATCTCACAGTCGTTCATGAACTGTCTTAAACATTTTAAATGTAAAATGAAAACTGGAAACACTACATGAATCAACCATAACAGCATCAAAGAATAGGAGATGAACCAGGAAGACTAGCGCACATGTATAGAGTGCTGATAGTAGTGCTCTGATAGCAGTTGAACAAAACTTACTTTCTGGACAAGCCTTGTAGTATTTAAGTTTTGTCACACTCATTCCAATTCTACACAGCCTCCTCGGTGGCCTAGTGGATAGCGTACTAGGCTTTCACCCTGAGGACTCCGGGTTCGATTCCCGGCGAGGGCTTGGCATTTTCATATGCTATAAATCATCCCATCGTCTGCATTAGCCCAATTGTGCACAATAATCAAACGTTAAACACCAAAAAAAAAAAAAAAAAAAAAAAAAAAAAAATCCAATTCTACTCCTAAATATTTGAAACTTGGTAATCTTTTCAAGAATTAACAAGCAGAATTTAATTTTGAACAAGCCACATCATGAAAAACTATAGGAGATGAGAAGTCAAATCCATTATACTTACATCCAACTCGCAGAATGAAGGAGACAAGTGTTCGCCCTCTTTAGTGTTACGAGGTCGTATCATTTGCGCCCGTATCTTTGCACCAATCAAGTGAGACTTCTCCCTCATATCTCCTACACGGAACATCAGACAAAGCTGGCCATCTCGTTGACAAATCACTGCAGTGCGGCTGAAGAGCAACGTTTGCGACCGTTGTTTCGGTCTCGCCATCTTAGCGAATATTATGCCAACCATAAAGGCCTGGAAGTAAAATTTGAATTAGTGCTGGCAACTTTGAACCTTCCTCTACAGAACAAATGGATTCCTGGACTTTGCTTGTTATGAGCATATCTTGCATTTTATAACTTAAGAACAGCAGTCTCAAAAAATGTACTTTTCTTCAATGTAATCAATTTGATTAACTAAACTCAAATATCTCTAGACGGATTTAATCTGCCTTTTAAATCGGAAAGACACATTATCAGAAAAAAACTTTAAACAATACTAACTAGAACAAAAACTGTGCTACACTTCACAACAAAGATAATTTTAGATGTCTACCTTCTTATCAATTGTATTTAATGATAACAAATAACCAGTTGGTTGTTGACTTATAAAATTTGAAGGAACAATAGATTTTAATAAAACCTTCAAATTTTGTAACACAATAGATTTTACTAATTTAAAATATCACCCTAATTTCTCAAAGTTAGTTCATCACGTTTTGCTTAAAGTTCACCTATATATGCAGAATCATATTTCAACTCAATTTATCAAAATTGAATTATAATTAATGTTTAGTTCAAAAGTATATTTGAAAAAAATACTCTGAAACAACAGTCATGGTTTTATTTTTTTCCTCCGATATTCTCGTATCTTAAATTTCTTACATTTCAAATTTATTATACTTATTTCAGATATGAATCTTAATAATTTATATTAATAAAATTCTAGTGAAGTGATTCTGAAAAATTAGGACTTTTTACTTTTTCTTTCAACAGCTTCCAAAAACGATTTTTGGGGATGTAGTGACCTGTACGTTTTGTTAGGATACTTATGCACTATATATCATCAACATTTGATTAAAATCTTTAGAGCTAATTTTAAAAAAATTTAATTTTTGATCAAAAATATTTTTTTTTTTTTTTAAGAATGGTTTTGAGATATGGGCAAATCAGACATACATGGCAAATTTTGGTTTAGTCGCCAGAAAAATAAACAGGCTCACACATTTTCAAATCAAATGAATCATTTCAACTTATTCATAAAATTCTTTATTCTGAATGTTACCTGTATCATCATCCCCCATATGCTCTGCATACACATAGCAATTACCGCTTCTGGACACTCCTCTGTTGTAGCTCTTCCTCCATAACCGATTGTGTGTTGCGTTTCCAGACTGAACAAGAAGCAAGACGTGAATCCGTTGATGTTGTCTACACAGTTGTTCCACGTGTCGTTATTGATGTTCTCTATCTCCAGGTCGCCGTGTGTATAAGCAATCAACCACCAGATGCAAGCGAAGGTGAACCAGCTAAGCAGGAAACTGAAGGCAAACACGAGGATAGTCCATCTCCACTGGGTGTCCACTAGTGTTGTGAAGATATCCTGTATTTCAGTAAATAGTAAATAATCTCATGCTAAATCTAGACTCACTTATAAAATGGTGTGAGTCACTTATAAAATGTTCAATTAATTCTAAATGAATTAAACAGAGTTCGAGTTCTCATTACACAAGTAAAATATATTTTGTGACGATCTTTAAAATTGTTGGTTGTACAATTTGATTTTAGAAATTATTAATATTTACACCTTCAAAGAAAAAATTTTATTTTTGCAAGTTAACTTTCAATATTGTTTGAACTTTTAATGACTGAAATCTGATATTCTTTCAGATAAAAAGAAATAATGGTTTTTATAACCTATAATAAACTCAAGATTTTTTATGATGATCTTACGTTTGCAACCTGGAGGATACACCTTCTAGAAATGGCTTAGGAGAATATAAAGGTAGAAGGTTCAAATGCTTATTGTTAAACAATTCTCTTATAAAAAATATAATAAATAAGATAAAAATGGGTCTGCCTAAGTAGCAAATAAAGTCCTGCATCATTAAAAAGGGAAAAATTATGAGCCCAAACTATCATTATGAGAAGGCGTGACCTAAAAAAAAATGTTTTAAGTGTGAAACATTTCGAACAAGGTTAGGAATTCCTGGGTTTAGAGTATCATATTTTTTACTATGTGGAGAACTACTAGGCAAACATTCATTAGTCGTTAAGATGGCAGCCTCTTCTCTAAAAATCCATCATCTTTAATGTAACAAGCATACAGTAAGGTATAGAAATAAAATGTTCACTTTTCACTTTAGCCTACGCTATAATTCTTTTAATAAAGCCCTCAATTATTTTTTCAAAATATAGTACCTTCCTTGATCACCTTGGTAAATCTTAATTCAAAAGGAAAAAGAATGTAATAAATCAAAAGAACAGAAGCTTATTAATTATTCTAAAAGGATTTTTCATAATTATAAGTTTCAGAGTGTATAGCAACTTTTCTTAGAGAGAGGTCTAATTTTAAAGGGTTTATAATATAGATTTATATAGTGGCAGTGGCGGCTAATGCTGTATAGAACTTTGAGTGTAAAAATTTATTTTTCCCCACCAAATAACCGATTATACAATTTACATTCTTTCTTCTTCTTTTCGTTTCACCCTCTTTGGGGTACGCTGAATCAATCATTTCTAGCGCGCTGTACTTTTCTTTGTTCCCAGTAGCTCTTCATTCTTTCCGATCTTCTTTTCCTCTCATCTTCCGAAATGACAGGTTTAGGTCTTATTTTGGTTTTATCTTGGAATCTTATGCAAATAATTATGTTATGTTGTGTTATTATTATTATTATGGACATTTATTATGGAATATTATAAAACATGTTATTTAAAAATAAATTCCATTCTTCTACTTTTGTGTTGACAAAAATTTGCAATAACTTTTTCATGAAAGTTTCTTATTTGTTAAATCGTGCTTTTTCCATTGACTTACTCAGCCCTTTTAACTTCTTTTTAATCACTGCACTCCTTAAATAAAATTTAACTCTTTTTAGCAGAGAAAACATTCTTCTGGTTTTGCCGTTGTCATTGGATTTATTACTAGTATTTTAATATGTTTAATGGTTTTGTTAAACTCACATGCAAGGTTTTCTTTATTAAAGGCACTTAACAATGAAATTAAACTTTAAAGTTGTGAAATTCATTTGAGGAATAAATTTGTAAGTTTAGTTAGGCTACTTCACAGCACAAATAATTAAAGGCACTGCAGAACTCACAGTGCTGCTTCGAATCTTCACTGGCCACACCCCAAGGCAATCAAATGCATATTTTACCGAGTCTAACTGAATGCAATGATTAATGCACTGCATTGAATGCAGTGCTTTTCTTGAGGTTACAACTGTGAGTATTTCAACAATCTCATTGAAAAAGCTGTTTTAATCACTTTAAAAACTTTTCATGTTGCCCTGTATTGTTACATAACAGTATTAAATGTCAAATTTATTTATTTTTCTTTGTGGTTCTCAGTGCCACTGTACCAGCAGCCTTTTGCCATGAGTTTGAAAAAAAAATGGTCAGCTGACATAAAATATTATTATTAAGTTTATTATTTTTTTAAATTTATTCTTATTTGAGTTGATTCTTAACTAGTCAGCTGTTTCCATGTGTAGTTATTAGCAGAAAAGCTAAGTAAAAGACAACTGGTCAATCTCAAAATCTAACAGATATCACTGTACAAGAAGGGAAGTTTGTAAATCCATTATGGAAAATGTTCTTGATTTCAAACAATGTGTACACAAAATTAACTTACATTCTGCTATCGCCATTCAAGTATTTACCTGTAAATATCTTCTTCTTCTTTTCGAGATATGACACTGTACGACATTACATTCCCCATTTTTGAAAACTGCACGGCGTCGCTTTCGATTCCCTGAACTTCCTGGCCCACGAAATCTGCTTCTATAAATAGAAATAATTACTGTGAAAATTTATTATAATCTCTAGAAACTATGTAATTAAATTTGCTTCAGTGTTAATGAAACCTGTAATAATTGTTATATCTACTTATTATGCTAATTATTATAATAAAACTAATACCTGGTGTTTGGAGTATTAAGAACCTAGTATTTGGATAATAACTACATGTAGTAGCCGAATAAGTAGTTTTATTATAAGATAAACATTATATATATATATATATATATATATATATATACATAAATAAATATTAAAAATTCAAAATATCCAGTAAATTTTACACACACACCCAATGTTCACAATTTTTTTCCTATTTGATTCAAACTTGACAAAAAAATCGATTTTTATAATAGCTAAGATAAATTTATTACCCAGCAAAATATGTTAAAAAGTTTCAAAATGGCGACCATTCTAAATCACAAGAATTCATAAACTGTTTGTTTTATTTCACCATTCGTAATCAAGGTTAAAATCTGCAAAAATTAGTAATTCAAATTTTCAAAATCATTTGAAATTAAGAAAATGAATTTGTGTTCTGGTTTTATATTCTTATTTTCAATGTATTTTCAAATATTTGAGATGCTAATTAATAAGGTGAAATCAGATTTCCAAAAAACAGTGAGGCAGATAAAAGTTAGACATCTGTGTTCATCACTTTCAGCAAAACAGTGGTGTGCTGCGATTACTTAATGTTCAATAAGGTTTTAAACGTAAATTTGAGGCGTGTTGGTGTATACATTTTTTAGTACAAAATTATTTGTAACAGTGAGTCAGTACGGAGTTGCTAATATCTTGGAGCACAATTTAAGCTAATCGTCAAGAGGTATACCAGCCTTCTGGATGAGGTGGAGGACCTCCTGGAATAACTCCTGGAGCTCCTGCAGGACCTTGTGCTCCTGACAGTCAGTTGATTGTCTTCTTCTTTCCATTCATTCAAATTGTCTTGTATCTCCAATATCATCTTCTTACTACTGTACTTCACCAATTTCAAAATGTTCTTAAATCCGGCCTAACTTTAAATCGTTCACAGTAACTTAACTATGTTCATTAGTGTCTGTCAGTAAAATCCCTTTAGCTTCTAATCAGCAGGTCAAAAAATTAGTACAATTGTTTAAATTTTCTAGTACCTGAGTTTAAAACCTGAGGATATACATTATTCTCATTTTCAAAATCAGGAATTAAAAGAATTTTTTTTAATCTAGACCCTATGCAGTTTTTTAGTTTCTTATTATATGAAGACAAAAATAAAGTACGGAAGCTGTTATAAAAAAAATCTTGAGACTAAACTGATCGATGTGGGAGAAACTTGGAATGTGGAACTGGTTTACCCATATTGCAGGATCATTTTTAATATTTCGATAAAAAGTTTTAAGAAGCCCTTGTTTCATGGATGGGACAATTTGCCTATTTTTTAAATCCACTGACAATATACCAGAGGAACACGTTTTTTTACAGTAGTTTGTTTATCTAAAAAGTATCAATGGTCTAAGTCCAAATTCTTAGTATCCGTTCATAGTATTAAATGAGTTCAGTTGAGTAAAAAACTTCTAAAAATCTGGTCGAGATTGGTTTTTATGATTTCGATCAGATTTTGCTCAAATGTATTCTGTAAGTACCCAGACAAACCAAATTGGTTGTTAAATCGTAAAAATATCTTTACACAGAAACTATAAGAAACCGAAAAATCAGCTAGTCAAATTTTGCTCAGATATGAAAAATTTACACTTAAGTCACTGTAGAAATTTTAAAAAATCATATGGTACAGTACCAAAATAAAATGAAAAACCTTGACTGGAAGAAACCCTGAATGCAATCGGTTTTCAAAAAGTGCTCAGAAGAAGTGATATGTGAAGTGAAAAGTGATAGAATTCAGGATCAATGCTTAAAAAAATGTAAGCTAAAAGAAATTATCGTAATAAATTCGCCTCCATCACGTCAGCGAGAAATAGCTTTCTTGTTGCAGCTGTTATTTAAGATCTGTTTTATTTATCTGAATTATGATTTTTATTTAAAATATTAGCAAAATATACATCAAGACATTTTTTAAAAATTTTCTGCTGTTTTTGCTTCTAATTACTTTTTTAATTTGCTAAATTTTTCATATGCACATCCATTTACATTACTGTATCTTATGAATGTTGCTTTTTATCAAGTTTGAAAGCTATTGCTGTATTATCAAATAGATAAAACGTTTTAAAAATTAGTTTTTGAAGTAATACATTCAAAACTGGAAACCTCCAGATTTCCCTGCTTAATAGGATGTTCCATATCTTTCCCCTTCCCCTATAAGTCTTGTTTCGCTTTCATTATTTGGAAATATTATATTTCAAGCCTAGGTTTTAAGTTTAGCTAACAAAAATTGTGTAATAATTTTAGTCCTAATACCACTTAATAAATAAATAAAATATAAATATGTTACTGTAACACCCATTTATATGACTACTAAGTAAAACATTAAAAATCGATAATAAATGAAATATTTCAGAATAACGTCACAAATTGACACTAGAGTGCGTGATATTTTGAAAATAAAACAATCATTAAACTACAATGAAACCTGTACGACAAAACCGTAAGATAAGAAATCAAACACACACACACAACACTAATTGGTTGATTTCACGAAACTCGACACTTGAAGAACAAATTTCATCTCCTTATTTCACAAAGTAAGAATCGATCTTGCAATACTGTTTATCTTTGAAAGTAAGATAAGAGCGGGTCCGATTAGGTTCGCCAATTAACAAGGCGTTAGGCCGACACTAACTTGGGATTAAAAGATCAGCTGAGAAATTTGTAGGTTATTTTACTGATATAAATACAAGCGGCGTACTGACTCAACGTTCACAGTGCTTTCTGATACAATAAACACGAAAATCACAAAATAAGTTTATACCAATAACGTGTTGGATCCATTCATTAAAGCTCATTGTTTATTATAATATCGGCTAAATTAGTATAATAATCGCTGCACGCAGCTGTCTCGCTGACCTGACGCAAACGAATTTCCAAAAGTATTTTTTTTAATGTTACCCTTTTTGAAATTCTGATTGCACCATCATAATCAGCATTAAAAATATGCAAAAAAATTAGCATTTTAATCTTTCAAAGTACATTGACAATACAAAAATGAACTATTAGATTAGATTTCTTAATTTCGACGGTTTTTAATATTAAGTGCTAATTTACGCCGTTTTTAACGCTGATTACGATGGTGAAATAAGATTTAAAAAAATAATAAGACAAAAAACACGATTTTTTAAAAATTTGAATATTTTGAAAATGTTAAATTTCACTGGCTAATGAAATTGTCCCAAACCGATCTTTTTTCCTAGGAAACAAGACCGACGCTCATTTCAAGGTACCGGGTCCTGGGTCTTACCGTGATAAAGCTCCACTAGCTCATTTTCCAATGTAAATTAACTAATAACTTATAAAATTTGATTGATTTTTTTGAATAACTTGGACAAGCTCTTTAATCAGCTAAATTCGTTGAACATTTTCAAAATGGCGGACATTTCAAATTCCTAAAAATCCAACACTTATTTTTGCCTTAAATGTTTTTGAAAACCCGATTTCATCACCGTAATCATCGTTAAAACTGCACAAATAAGAGTTTTTAATTTTCAAAATCCGTTGAAATAAAAAAAACTTAATTTGACTGCGGTCAGGGTTTACTTTCGTATGTTCAATGCAATTTAAAATACTGGTTTTAAGTTTACGTTAAAGTTAAGTTTTAAAATGGCGATTGTAATGCTGGTGAATATTTTCAAAAAAAGGTTAAGGTAAAAAAATTACATTTGGAAATTCGCTTCCATCATGTCAGCGAAACAGCTGCTTGCCGTGATAATTTCTTATGGTGCGTTTACACTGGGCTGCATGTATGAGGACTTGTATGAGCTAGATATAAGGTCTCATACATGTCAAATAGTTCGCAAAAATACACCCTGCATTTACACTTTTATACAAAACATTCCATTTTTCAAACGGTAATTTCTTTTAGTCAGTGCAAATATTCTCCCTTTAAGTGTAAATATTCTAAGTTTATACAATAAAACCGTGTCTAGTAATGAGAAGTTTTTATATTTACCAACACGTACACTGATGTAAATAAAGTCTAAAAAACAGAACTCGTAGATTTTGTTTTTAAGAAAAAAAACTCATGGTGCATAGGCCTATACCGTGTTGGTTAATGTCACTTTAGAAGAAGGTTTAGGATTTAAGAACTGTATAACAAAATAGCAATCAAAACATACAAAACAAAATTTTAAAACAAGCTAGCCTAAACAGCTAATTTAATCAAAAACTGCCATAACCTAAAAACACGTGACAACAAACTGAAAAAAGTCAAAGTATGGTGCAATGTTTTGCTACTACACAATGTGTGAGGAAATCTTGGAGCTCATAGTTCGTGTGAGCATTTGTATGAACTGATTTTATTGCAGTCTGGGGGGAGAAATAGAAGTCCGGGCATTTACCAGGTCGGCTGCGGGCTGGCTAGGCACTTTTCCTGTTCTGAATGAAGAAGAAACTTGCTTCGAGTTGGCCGGATTCCTTCTATTTCCTCCCGAGCAAGTTGTGGTGTCTTGTATAGCCTAGTTGTTCCGAGTGTTAGTAGGCTGCGTGTAGTTGTTCTAGGTGGTCCTCCTCGATGATCTGCCGAACAATAATTTTCGACCTGTATTTACACTAGAAACTATGGCGAGAACCATAATATCTCAGAATTGTTACAACTAGAGAAAGAATGCACCAATCAGAATGAAGCTATTGTATACGGAAGATGCGAGGTGGTGTGCCGACAGTAATGCCTGAGCAGAAATATATTAATGTAAAGTACAATAGATCCGAGATACGCGGGCACTGCGGACCAGTCAGAAGCGAGTATGGTTGACGGGAGTGAATTAGGTTTCGCAGGCTTAGGCTGTTTCAAAGCCGGGCGGCTGTTTCAAAAGCCCGTAGTTCTCTACGGGGATTTTTTGCGTGGTTATTTAGGTATTAGTAAACGGAACTAGGTTGTGTAACTCAGTTCCTATTTTGTTTAGGCGATGACAATTTATCAATTTGACTTTTATCTCATACAAATCCCAGTATAAACACACCATTACACAAACTGGCAGTTATGATTCCTCATTTATAACAAAAATTTCAGCGAAATCTGATGTATTGATTTTGGAAAATTAGGTTGATTTTCCGTCTTTCGCGATGGTTACCGAACTGAAATTTTCGTGGAAACTACTGAAAGTGAGAAAGTCAATGCGTTGTTTTTGCACCGTTTATTCACAGGAAGTTAACTTGAATATGTAAGGTGTACTATTACATAAACAGATACATCGACACGAGGCTGAATGCGGTGTAACGGGACACCCTGTGTAATCTGACCCACAACAAACACAACTTGACACTGTGACTCAAGGAAAACTGCTTCCCCCCACACACACTTCCGGCGTACTAAAATCGCACAAACTTGTCACAATCACTCATCGGAGCTAAGTTGGGCGCCGCGCTGGCTGTCAAGGCCTATAATTCTCATTTTTAAATATAAAAAACATTACAAAAAACCTTTTACATTCAATTATAACTATGAAAAAAAATCTGTTTTCGAAAGCTACAAAAAAAGAACCTTATCGGTCTAGTCGTGTAGATTCTCTTCTTGTTATGATGTATGAGGATATGTTGCAGGATTATTCAAGAAAAAGATAGAAAGAAAAATCCCACTGGAAAAGTTTGAATAATTGTTTTCAAAAAATGGATAATTATGGTTATGATTAAGTATTATTTATAAAACAGTACATATCACAAACTCAAAAGAATCTTTCATATCCAATGGTACGCTAAAAATTCCGACCGGTTTTGTACCAAAAATAAGGACCTTCGTTATTGAAAGTACACATTTGGGGTACCTACATGTTCGTCAGAATACCAAGGAACTCTCACACCCCATCATTTTCCATCTTAAGGCTTTACAATTAAATAAAACCGACTTAAAACCGATAAAAGTTTTGTAAACGAAATTCCAAGAGCAGTATAAAGTGTCCTTGTGAGAGTGCAGCACAATGCAGGCATATGTGATAAATAATCAATTGTGTGTGTACCAAAACAGCTGATTGTTAGAAAAACATTGCTGATATTTAAATTATTACTGTTCCCAAGACTTTAGTAATTATTGACCGAGTCAGTTTCGAAAGTAGAATCGGTAATACAATCCAGACCAGTTTTAATATGTAAATGTTATTAAATAAAAGACTCTGATTTCAGTAAACAATAAATACTGTAGCCTAATTTAGGTGAGCCTAATTTCAATGTGGTACAATGTTACAATTCAATCATTAATTTTATAGGTTACGATTTTAAATACTACATTATGGCCTATTGTATTAAATAAACTAAATATAATGAATGACATTGCTTTATTAACAGGTCATACAAGTATTAAATGTAACTATATATAATTTATTTTAACGGAAGTTAATATTAACAAGAAATTTGCAACGGGTTTACTTAAGAATCTTAAATACTAGTATTGAATAAAAGATTACAGAAATTAAATACCAGCCAATGGTATTATTTGAATCATTTTATTTACAGAATTCATGTTTTTTACGTTAAATTACGGATAGCAATTTCTTAAAAAAAACGTCCTAACCTCTTTTCCTTTTCGTTCATGTAACAAGGAAAGTTATGATTGTCACATATTTCATAGGTTATATATATTTTAATTATATTTCATAGTTTATAAAGAGGTGCTATAACGCTGTTAAACTTCTTGTTTTACATTGTTGTATATTATACGTTTCTTTTTGCCATTAAATGGGCATGGGCCCATTAGTAAATTTTTCTTGAACCTTTCGGGTTTTCAGTTTGTGAGATATTATTGTAGGTCTACACTGTACACAGATTCACCTTTCTCGCACGCCTGAAAGTATGTTATTATGAATCAGTGATCATGATAATTTAATGCCTTACACCGCGAAGTGCAGTAGATATTAAAATTTCGTGTTTGAACATAACCTAAGTTTGCTGCAACTTGTGGGGCGTTTATATACAAGATTTACAAAAAAATCGGTTCTCAATTTAATCAGAAAACTACAATTAAATTCCGTCTGTCGCCTGGAATTTTAGATTTCAGCACTACCTTTGCTTGTTTCAAATTTAGATTTTGTGAAATTCGCCATTTCAGATTTTCTTTATTGCCGTTAATTGGTTTTTGTCGACAACAATCTGTATAATATGTTCAGTTTAGCAACTTTTACTTTCGTTTCGGCGTTTCAGGATTAATTTGATCACTTTTGGGATAATTTAATTAAAAACGAGAAATTTTTAACAATATTTTACTTCGTGTATTTGACTTCTGCTTAAAGTGAATGGAACGCTGTTCGAAACTTAAGGTATTGGTAATTTTATTTTATAGAAATGTAAGGTGTGTTACTGTGTCAATGCCCGCGATGTCAGGGGCTATTAAACCAAATACCACTAAATATCTATCTATCTCTCTGAAACAGTTGATTTCAGTTTGAAGAAGTTTGTACAATAATTGTGCATAGTTTATCTCCTGACATTTTGGTTTCATACTTCCTCATAGTCATACAGAACTTACACACAAGCTAATAACTAACTTCCCGGAATAATAGTCTATATATATTTATGATTTAAAAAAATTCACATTAACTCCTACACATAAAAAAATTACAAAAACTTTAGTAAATTCAATTATTTTTCCTTTTTAGCGATTGTCCATTGGAAAATAAGCTAATTGAGCAGCCATTATGGTAAGGACCTGACCCGGAACCTAAAGTAAACGCCGATCCAAGCGAAAGCTATTATATGCAGATTTTAATACTGATTATAACTGTAAAATCAGATTAAAAAAAACATATAACAAAATGAAAAGATCTTTGTACATACATACATACATATATATATATATATATATATATATATATATATATATATATATATATATATATATATATATATATATATATATATATATATATATATATATATATATATATATATATATATATATATATATATATATATATATCAAGCGTTTTAACTCGACCATTCGACATTTGGTTTTTTGTTTGTTACTCAGTTTGGACCAAACAGATTGACCGATTGTTTTGAAATTTGGTACGAAAGTACCTTGTATAAACTCCAAACGACATATGTGTAAGATTCCTCCCCATTTACTTCCGTTTCAAAATGGCGGCCTCTGATTTAACGATGACGAGTGTACGCAGTACTGGCCAAACGCAATGACCGATTGTTTTGAAATTCGGTACGAAGGTACTTTGTATAAAACCCGTGTGAAAGATTTTTCCCACTCACTTCTGCTTCAAGATGGCGAGCTCTGATTCAACGTGCAGAGTATAGTTGCTGGTTATTTCCTGTAATAATGGCCGAATGACAAAACCTATCGTAATTTTGACATATATACGTAATTTAACATACTCACACACATACGATATTATACTTAATTTACTGTATATATATATATATATATATATATATATATATATATATGTGTGTGTGTATGTATATTTTTAATAATCCCTCAAAAAATGATCTAGCGCAAAAGACAGATCATTTCTTTCTGTGTCTGGGTTTTACTGATTTCAAAAATTGTCTAAACAGTACTAGGCCTACATTTCGTATAGTACGTAAGCAAAAAGCATCGCCTATACTGCCCAGCTGATGTATGAATCACTTCAAGGTCAGGCCGTCTAACATAAGAAACGTTTACAAAGCCGGATAAATAGCATCATTATTATACTGTATGCTTTATACAAAATGCTCTTCCACACAATCAGTGAAGATTGAATAGAATATTGAAAGTCTCGGGCAGAATACGAGACCCGTTTACGTTAGATCGTTTGTGTCAGAGTCCATTTTTCTCATTAAAACGAAATTCGAAAATAATCACGCACGCACATGTCTCGCTTACTTGTGGTAAATAAGTTGTAAAGTGAAAACTTTTTAGGTGGGCCTAGCACTTTCCTGTTATTTAAAAAAGTAATCAATTGATTTCTTTCAATCGTTTCAAAATGGCGGTTTCATGTAGAATATTTAGAAAACATTTACACTTTACTAAAGATACAAAATATTTTTCTTTTTAACAGCAAACAAAACATTTTTTTTTTTTTATTCTGTTTGTAGTTTATTAGAAACTGAGTCATCGAAAAAAAAATCCGAAAAACATTAATTCTTGATAATTGTCTACAGCTAAGATTATTCTAGAACCACATATGATTTAAGTATAAATATAAATGATCTGTTAGTTTCCAAAAGAATATGTTTAATGTACGTAATATTTTTTATCTTAAGAAACCTCGCAAAATGAAAGAGAAATATTTGGATTAAAATATATTTGCAATGCGCAGTTGTCCCGCTGACGTGATGTAAGCTAATTTCTAAAAATAAATTTTTAATCTTAACCTTTCTTCGAAATTATGATTTCAACATTAATTAGTATTAAAATCTGCATTTTGAATTTTCAAATTACATCAATAAAAAAACCTTGACCGTAACGAAATTCAATTTTTTCATTTCAATGGTTTTCAAAAACTTCAAATGCTGATTTATGTAGTTTTTAAGGCTGATTATAATGGTGAAATTTTATTTTCAAGGAAACTCAAAGAAGGTTATGAAATAAAAATGACTGCCATTTTGAAATTGTTGAAAAGATGTTGTTGTTGTTATTTTAAGGCCAAAAGCACATTGAGGCTATTTTCGCCTTGCTAAATGTAAGTGTGAGTGTAAAGTGTTAAAGTCGTAAGTGTAAGTGTTTGTTAGACTCGGGTACCGCGATGGACATCTAAATCCTCTCAATAGGTGCAGCTAGTCTGCACCCCCTACGTGCAAAGTAACAGACTTGTCCAAAATATTATCAAAGTTGATTTTGCGCCAAGTAGATACATATAAAAAAATATTGAGGTCAGGTTCAATGTTAATTTCTAGGTCATTCATAAGTTGAAATTCTCCAATATACACAAAGTTAATTTTTGATGTTAGAAATACCGGTTAGTTACTGTATATAATTTTTTAATTACAATACCCGTATTATTAAAACCATTCTTTAAATCAAACCCCCCACTTTTTCACTGCGCAACACAAAAACGTATTGCAAAGTCACGACCCGGCTAAAATATTTCGATTTCCTCTTTTAAGAAAAACATAAACTGTATATTTGCCAGTAAAATATGACTTATTAACATTTAAATGTGATGAGTTAGTATACTTTTTGAGGAACAGTAAAAACATTTCCAGATGGCGCCACAGACCACTCGACTAAGTCGAAATACATTTGTACTCCTGAAGTACTGAAATACTTAGAAAGTGTAGCGAATTTTCTGTTTCAACTCATCCTTTTTGTCCTTTCATCTTTGTGTGGATCTGTCAAACGATTAATTTTAAAAAAATCAATGTTTTCAGTTTGACACACGCCCGCCTAAAGAAGAAATACGGACAGGAATTTTCGTACCATTCTAAAGAACAGTTTAGGTAATCTAATCCAATTTTTTCCGAACAGTTTTTTTTCACATGAGAACCGTTACAGGAAAATAACGGTTTTTTGCCATTTAACGCGTATTTTAAATTTAACTTTTCTGTTACTACAATACAGTTAGGCCTACAACAACTTTATTACTCAGATAACAAAACATTAAACATTAACGATGCGCATTACTCGTACACTAGCGCTCAATGCGGGAAAATCAAACACTTAAATGTTTCGAAATCAATTTTAAATATAACAACAAAACGATATTAAACTTTATCGAACGTAGTATTGGATTCTAATATTACGTAACAGATATTCCCAGTAATGTAGACCATATGTATGAACAATTAGTAGTATTAGCAAATTTGCATTGGGAAACGAGCTACTTGAGGTCATTATGGTAAAACCTAGACTCGGGTTGTTGAAATAAGCGCTGATCCTGACTTCCAAATTCCTTTTGAGGGATCTGTGTATGTTCGAATGTTAGCAACCTCACGTTCACAATTTCGGTCCGATTTGTTTCGAATTTGACACAAAAATCGATTTTGACAATAGACAAATGTCTTGTCCATCAAAAATCAGTTGAACAGCTTTAAAATAAAGGCCAATAAAACCGACTTTTTTTAAAATCTGATTTTACTATCGTAATCAGCGTAATTCTGCGTAAATTAGCGTAACCTGGCAACTCTGAGCTCTCAGTGTTCAATATAGTAACAAACACAGGCTACTTTAATTGAAAATAACGATTAAAGGACAAACAAATAACAATCCAGTAGGCAGAGAAACATTATAAATGAGAAATCGACTATGCTTATCGACTAACTCATGTTTAAAAAATGTTTAAAAATGAAACTTAGAAAATGTTGGGAAAATCTGGAGACAGTATGGTATAGGCCTACAGATGTATGCAAGACAAAGACAGACACTGGTGCTGGGGTGTACGGCCTGAGACCGGTGATAAAGAAAGTTATTACCCTGGGACAGCATACAACAGTATTCCAGGCTGAAGTTATGGCAATGAATACAGAATCTATAGATTCTGACCGATTTTAGATTCTGTCAATCTAAAATCTGTCAATAGATTCTGTATTCATTGGTTATGGCCATTAATGACTGTAGTATGGTATATGCCTACAGATGTATGCAAGACAAAGACAGACACTGGTGCTGGGGTGTACGGCCTGAGACCGGTGATAAAGAAAGTTATTACCCTGGGACAGCATACAACAGTATTCCAGGCTGAAGTTATGACAATGAATACAGAATCTATAGATTCTGACCGATTTTAGATTCTGTCAATCTAAAATCGGTCAATAGATTCTGTATTCATTGGTTATGGCCATTAATGACTGTGTTCGGGAGAACTTGAAACGGGCCTTCAAGAAGGCTCGGATTCATATTCATATCGATAGTCAGGCAGCAATAAAAGCATTGCGGGTCCTACAATTCAGTCCAAGCTGGTCTGGGAGTGTCGGGAGAACCTCAACGCTCTGTCCCTGGATAACCGGGTTTACTGGCTTTCGGGGCATAAGGGAGGGTAATGAGGAGGCAGACCGACTGGTTCGATTTGGATCCGCATCTGAGTTCATCGGACCTGAACCGGCTTTACGGATCTCTCTGTTGTTGGCCAGGTCTGCTTTTAATAGGTAACGCCGGGCAAGATGGAATAACCTTCATGGGCATTCCCATAGTTAGCGCATCTTAAGCAAGGTTCCTTGTGGAGGGCTTAAAGGGGCAGAGCACATCTCAGGAAAATCATGGGGCTAATTATTGGAGGTACTGTCGTTTGAGGGTGCACATAAACAGGATGAGACTGCACAATTCTTGATTGTGAAGCTCTTGCTGGTAGGAGGCTAGTGGTTTTTGGTTTCCAGGACCCTATGGATCTTTAGCAGAATTAGTCAGTGGATTGTTGGAACTTACTAAGGGCATCAATCTGCTAAACTAATACGCCAAGAGGTTTAGTTGCACAATAGGTCTGTTGATCGCAGTGCCTGGGGTTGTATTTTCCCTTCCTCTAGTTTGAATCTAATATAATATAAAAAAATACGGTTTTCTCTAACTTTTCCATTAACGAATGAAAAACAAACAAAATTCTCGCTTAATAAAAAAAATCATTACCTAATCGGTTTTTACGTTTTTCAGTTTTAGCAATTACTATACCCAACCAATTTTAAGGGGATCAAATTAAACAAACACAACACAACGTCCTTCCCCTACTAAACTGTGCTTTTCCCCTTAAAGACAAGTAAATGTATAGTTTTAACCGTGTCAAGAAGCGAAGCATGTCGATTTACGTAAAACTGCTGAAACTAGCATGCACTATTTGGCAACACTGCAAAACCGGCCGCCCGGCTGATTTGTTGTAGTAATTTTTTCACATCTACGGGGTCACGAAATGTTAAAATTAACATCAAATTTTTTCAACCATTGTAATACTTGCTCTAAACAGAGTAGCGACAAAAACAACTGCGAATATCGTGTGCGTAGGCCTATTTACGACGAAACGATTCATTAAATTACAAAATATCATTACGCTACTGGAAAGAGGCGTAATAAAGTTTTACACCGCAGTGATAAGGTCTGTAGGCTATCAACTGACAGGTATGCAATGTATTTGCATATTTATCATTGTTGCAAGGAATTAAACACACCGTTGTGTTAACTAAATTACTTGTACTTAAACAGAACATAGGTATTAAAAAAATTAATAAATAATTGTGCACGCAGCTGTCTCGCTGACGTGTAGAAACGAATTTCCAAAAGTATTTATCCTACACTTTTTGAAATTCCTATTTCACCAACATAATCAACACTGAAATCTGCATATATTAAACTTTCAGTTGTATTGGAAATACCGAAATGAACCCTGACCGCCGTCAAAATATTTCTTAATTTAAAAAATTTTAAAAATTCAATATTTAAAACGTCAATTTATGCAGATTTTATCGCTGATAACGATGGTGAAATCAGATTTTCAAAAAATGTTGTGATTTTTAAGGATTTGAAATGACTGCCATTTTGAAATTGTTAACAAACTTTTCCAACATATTAACATAATCGACTTTCTTTGCCAAGTTTGAATCAAATCGGACCAAAATTGCGAATCATCAAATCACCAAAATACACACGTCATGATATATGCTCATTTTAAAGTCTAGGGTCTGGTTTTTACCATGATGGCTGCTCCAATAGTTCATTTTTCCAATGGAAATTCGCTAAAAATTTATGATTTTTAAACATTTGAAATGTCCGCCATTTTGAAACCATTGAACCGATTTTGGAGAATAACGTATTTGTTCAAAATCAGGCTGTAATTGTGATTTACGTCCCCTCAAAAAGTGATCAACAGGTCAGGTCAGTGATCATTCCAAGGTCTCGGATCCGGGTCTTACCATGATGGCCGACCCGCAATCTCATTTTTCACAGGAAACTCGCTAATAATTTTTTAACACAGCTGTGCGTTTTGTTTATAACACATCACGAACATGAAATTTAAATTTTGAAAAACGAAAAACAGATCGGTGTAGGAGAAATGACCTTGACAAAATTTGGAATGAGGAACGTACAGATGTATCCGAAAGGAAACTTCCGATACTATTAAGCCGACCTTGACCGCCATTGACAAGGATATCAACCAATTTCTTAATTGTTGAGCCAATAAAATAGACATATCGCTACCACATACACATTGGGCAATGAATTACAAAAACAATTATCAAGCGATCAAAACGGGAAGTCCTTTCCCCTCGCACCTCTGCGAACCCTCACCAAGGCTCTCGTCATTGGTCCAGCTCCGGACCTCCGCGGGATCAGATCTACAAATTTGTGTTTTATTTATGTAAGAACTTTCATCACGAGATCTAAACTAGTAGATATATAAATCATTCAATGGCGGCTGACGTGATGTAAGCAAATTTCCCCGAAGTAACAATATCATATTAATTTTACTTTGCACTTTTTTGAAATCTGAAATCGTAATCAGTGTTAAAATTTTACATTGCGAAAATAAGTCACTAACAGTAAAACTTTTTAAATTCAAATTTAACGTGGGAAATGCACATGCATTTAAAAAAAATTCAAAAATGGACAAAAAATCATTAAAACACCGAATTTATTGTCGTTTATCAATTCACTTTCCAACCAAATTTCCTTTCACTTTAAATTTAGTATTCTGACTTAATTATCTTCATAAATAATAAACATTTCAGTAAAAGTCGATTTTCCAGAGAGCTGTTCGACAGCTTTTGAATTAGAATTTCGGGGATACAGCGACCCAAACGTTCTGTTTGGGGAAACTTATTAACTAAATTTGATCAAAATCTTTAGCGCCGATAAAAAGGTAAACATTTTTGTTTTTTAAAATAAAAAAACCTAAGGCAACCAGACCCACATGCATCCGGCGGAGGCAGCTGATGAGCTTAGCAATCTCACCATCTATTCTCACTCATCTACTCAAGATACATACAAACACACACGAGCGCGCGAGCACTAACACACACACACACACACACACACACACACACACACACACACACACACACACACACACACACACACACACACACACACACACACAGAGAGAGAGAGAGAGAGAGAGAGAGAGAGAGAGAGAGAGAGAGAGAGAGACTCTCTCATTACTCTACATAATTTGGCTAACTCTGCAAATGTAAATGTAAAGCGACCGGTAGTGATAGAGTGATCATAGCACAACAAAAAGATTGGTCGAATGGAGCAGAACCTACGTAAGAAGGGTCATGACAACTTGAAATGGAATTAGCAGAGCAAACATTTGCAGACACCTCAATAAGGAATTGGTAAGTCACCATGTGTGGGAGCTGTCCACCTTGAATCACCTCCAAATCATAGATGTTACGACGAGACTAGGACTGCATCTCAGGAATACAGGAAGTGAGACAGACGTACAAAGGTCGCAGTGTAAAAGTAACCCTGTACATTCATTCATTCACGCAGACCACATTTCAGAAAGGCAAAAGAAAGGTTGTCCCAGAAGACGCGCACTGGCATCCCTTTAAAAACAATATTTGGCGAATTTCCGCTAGGAAATGAACTTTTGTAGCAACCAGTACGGTAACAGCCCAGACCCGGGACCTAGAAATAATCGCCAATCCTGACCTCTAGATCACGTTTTGAGAGGGGGGGGGGTTGAAATCATTCGTTTGCAATTTAGGTCCGATTTTATTAAAACTTGCACAAAAATCCATTACGGTAAATAGTTTGGACAGGTTCATCAAACTGCAAAATTCGTTCTTCGGTTTCAAAATGGCATAATGTTTTGTCGTAATTTTCTTGAAAATCTAGTTTCACGAAATAGTAACCTGCGATAAAAACCGCATAAATTAGCAATTCGAATTTTCGAAATCCGCTGAAATTAAGAAATTTAATTTGACCGCAGTCCGGGGTTCATTTTTGTATTTTTAGTGCAAATTTGAAAGTTTAAAACGCTAGCGTACGAACATTTTTATGGTAGTCACAATTTCAAAAAAAAGGTAAGTTTTGGAAAGTCACTTCAAAATCACGTCAACGAGACAGCTGCGATTATTTAAAAAGTATCGTGAAAAACCTATTTGGAGGTTCTGACTGATAATTCCGGCCCCTTTTCATTTGGATGTAAATAACAAAATGTCTGTTTGTATGGATGTCGCATATATATAGCCAATTAAACAAATCAACGACATTTAGCATGTAAGTCTGGTTTACTGATATACAAATCCTGTTATTTGTTAGCGTTACATATTTTTAAAATAAATAAATAAACCCTTGTTTAGAAATAAAACACAAAATCGGATCAG
This sequence comes from Callitettix versicolor, assembly GCA_022606455.1. NCBI lineage: Eukaryota > Metazoa > Arthropoda > Insecta > Hemiptera > Cercopidae > Callitettix > Callitettix versicolor. Next base: position 17,424,879 of record CM040186.1, read on the forward strand.
TACAAACGATTTTGATCAATTTTTGCTGAAACGTAATCGATAAGAACTAAGCAAAATGTACGGGCATACAAAAAAATTCAGTGAATCTGAAAAATTGATCCAATTTGTAAAAATCGATTATCAGATTTGGCTCATATTATGGTCTTGTATGAAGGTACTTAGGCTAAGTCAGTATAACAAGACTGATTTAAAAGAAATTTAAGGCCCGTAGGGAAACCGTGAGAAAACAAAACTAAACCTTGACCGCTGTCCGAGTTTTTTGCCCCGGTATTTTTTATTTCAAATTTGGTACAATATAACCAAAAATTTGAAGAAAATCTGTTACACCGATTTCGTTAGCTTCTGAATCAGGTTGTTTAATGAACTAGTAAGTTTTCCTAGTGTTTTTTGCAAGTTTATTTCCAAGAGTATAATATTTTCATACTGAATATAAAATCTATTGCATAGGCATTATAAATACGAGTTTTAACTAGGGCTTCCATTCGACCTGGTTTTCTCAGGACAGTCCGGGAATTTTCAACAAAAATTCCACCGGTTCGAGTTATTTGAAGAACTTGTGTTAAACGAGTGATTCAAAATTTGGGAACCTATTTGGGAATCTAAAGCAGACACAGTTAAGCCTACCTTAATGGAAAGGTGGCGACAAGTTTTCAAATTAATAGTTTTGTGTGTGTCTACCTGCAACTTCTGCACCAGTGGAGAGAGTATTTTAAATCGTAAATAATATCCGGTCAACAGACAGAGGTGATTTAAATGTTACTACTGTTGGAAGCTTACTGAATATTAAGTTGAATACGGAACTTTCTTGTATTGCATTGAGTTTTATGACCTAATGAAAAAAAACAATATATTTTTACAGAAAATCTGTAACAGTGAAAAATATAAATGTTCTACCGTTGGAGCTGGACCCAGTGGACGTTAATGATACATAATCTGTACATTGGACCTTTATATTATCATTTTTCTAATAAGTTTTGAAAGTCAATTCAATTATCACTGTTTTGTGTCCCTAAGATAAAATAAAATATTACCTGTATTTTTTGCATTTTTCTTTCCAGTAATTTTTAAAATGAAATTTGGGAGTCTTGGATTTTTTCACCTGTTCTAGATTTTGAGGTTCTTGTCTTCGGTTTCAAGGAAAAACTAAGGAAGGCCTAGTTCTAACATTTACTTGTCGGCTTCAGCCAACCGAGTAGCCGTGTCTTGAAGGAACAGCATGGTCGAATGAACACCGTGTACTACTGTGCCCTGGGGTCAGTGACCTCAGGGCAAATTTTGGGCCGATCGGAGTCTTTGTTGCATAACAAGGTGTCCTTGAGGCGGTCACACACTTGCGCGCGCGCGACCGGTTTTGTGCAGCTGACGATGCTCGCGGTTTTTGCAAATTTAGCCTACATCTAACATTGCACACTGCAACTGACCAACACTGTTTCGAAATTTGTTACACACGACAATGTGTAAAACAAAAGAGAAGTTAATAAATAGTATTAAAAACAATGCATTCACTAACACATTTAATAATAAGAAATTAAAAATACTCTCAAGTGTTAACTATATCAGCGACTGGATCTATGTACCATAAAACTAAAGTCAAAACCATTTTCCCTTTTATATTTTACTAATCGAGCGAAGCGAGCCTCTATTTCATCTCGACCGTTCGGAATTTGGTTTGTGCGTTTGTTTCGCCAAACGCAACGACCGTTTGTTGTGAAATGCGGTACTTAGGTACCTTGTACATAGCCCGAACGACGTATATGTAAATTTTTTCCCCAATCACTTCCGTTTCAAGATGGCGAACTCTGATTTACAATAATGAGTGTACACAGTTTTAGCTAAACGCATTGACCGACTGTTTTGAAACTTAATATAAAACCTAAATAACGTATGTATAAGATCTGTTTCAAGATGGCGGTCTTTAACGGTGTACGCAGTTTTGGCCAAACATATTAATCGACTGTTTTCAAATTTGGTACGAAAGTATCTTGTATAAAGCCCAAATAGTCACGTACAAACATTTGTTTACTATTTACTTTCGTTTCAATATGGCGGCCTCTGATTTAACGACAATTTGACGCAATTTCCATTAAACGCATTGGCAGATTGTTTTGAAATTTAATACAATCTTATATAAAGCCCAAATGACGTATGTGTAGGCCTTCCATTTTTTTCTGTTTACTTCCGTTTCAACATGACGCGCTCTGATGCAACGTTGCTAAATTTCCTGTAATGCTGGCTAAACGGCAAAATCTATCATAATTTTGTCCGCTTCAATGGACAAAGAGCATACAAATTCCAACAAAGGATGTCCAGTAACATTTTCCAGTTATTACGGATATCGGTTAAACTGGCGGAAAAAGTTACGAGCGCTGTCGTGGAGCGCTCTGTATATTAATTAAGAATATACTGCAGTTGGACTGTTCTTTGAACTGAAGTCGTAGAATCACGATAGACATCTCATTTTCAAGCGGTGATCAAAACGCATTCTAAAGACTTTTGCATCTGGTTTTATGCCAAAATTTATTTCGGTTATTGTAAGATTTTAAAGGCAAAAATTTAATACTTCAAAAAAACGTTTTACGAAAGAAAAAACTAAAAAGCAATTCGGATGCTTAGACTGTTAATGAAGCTTTAAAAATTATTTTGGTAATTCTACGATAAAATAGAAAAGAGAAAAATGGTTTTATGTCTAACGTTAGTCTAATGGTACTTGAGCCCAATTGCCGACAACATGAATAAATGAAACATACGTAATTTGTTGGTTAACGGGGTTAATTTTCGTATTTTAAAGTATAATTTGAAAAAATTCAATTGCAATTGATATATCGCTAACTTTATGGAAATAGCAAAATCGTTAGGCATTAAAATCTTCAGAAAATGGCACTTAACAATTTCAAATTTCACTAAAAATACGAAAATAAGCCTGAAGGCGGTCACGGTTTAATTTCAACGTAATTTGAAAGCTTAATGCACATTTTAATACTCACTAAAATAATGTAAACAGATTTTCGAAAAAATAACACGTCAGCGACACAGTTGCGTGCGATTATTGAAAACCGATCAGCCTGGTGCCAAAAATTTTAACACGAATTTGTTGAGCAAGTGGACTTTTGAAGGTAATTTGAAAAAACAATTTTATGGTTATACATTAGTTTTAACACACTGAATAAACAGTTTTTTCTCTACTGACGGACTGAATTCAGTATGTTGATAAATTTTGCACAATATTATACTTTCTCTACACTACCGTGACAAAACAACCCCAACTTACCTGTCGAATTTGACCGGGGTACCGTGGCTAATTGCGCTGTTGTACGTCGCTACCCTTATCAAAGTGGGCGGTGGGTGACTGGCCTCCGGGGCCATCGGCGTGTGCTCCAAGTCTGATTCCACGTCGGCGTCGAAGAACTGGAAGTCTTCCTCCTCGATGGTCGCAGTGGGCGCCGAGTTATCCGACTTGGGACTTGCTGACTCCACTTTGCCCGCCATTGTTTCCGCTACCCGGCCACCGATCATAACCTCTCCGAGCGCACAAAACTTCTAACACTCGACATCGTTCAAAGATATTTTGCTAAGAAGTTGTATTTTTCAAATTTTCAATGTTCAAAAATATTTCACCGGTTTTCCGTTGAACAAATATTATGTAGAAATTTCACTTTTATACTTATCAGGGCTTGTTTACTTTATTCTAAACCAATTCTGCTTTAACTTTAAATTGTGTAAAACCAACCTAACTTAACTCACTCAGGACGCACGCTTTCATAACCTAAAAATTCGGACAAATCTTAACTTTACCGCAAATCACCGGACGCACGAACCTACCACCTTATTTCATGCCGCAGCTTCCAACTCTCCTCTATTCCGACCCGCTCACTTTACAACAAATCTCCCGCGTGTTCTCTTATCCCTAAGCGGTTCGCCGAATCATACGTACATCACTTCACCGTACCTCGCCGCACGAAACAATGACGTAGCCTCCAACACTACTGCACTGGCTGAACAACACCTAGGTTAGGTTAGGATTGAATCAACTGACGCATGCGCAATAAACATTTGGCACAGTTCAGGCGCGCACAACCTGTTCTACGCTGCCACTGTGAATATCAAAACACGCGGAGTATAAAAAAAAACAAACAACAACAACACAGACGGTAAAACTCTAAATCTAAAGGAAGTCTTTGTCGAGTACAAAAAAAATTGCGATTGTTTATCTTTGGTAACGTTTCTGTCTTGCCAGGAGTCAGCGGCATCTGGAAACAAAACACACAACTAATATTAAAAAAGCAAATAAATCCTTCAATACCGTTTGGTAATATAAGAACTACATCTAATTTCAAGTTAGTGATAACTTACTTTACTTATAACAGCTGTTAGTAAAGTGTTAATCTAACCTAATTACCGTAATTAATTAAGTTGAACCCATATACTAAGATAAAGGCAACGACTAACAGATGCAATTAGAATACCCTTACTATTGAGACACCCTTATACACGGACACCATCATACGTTAACAGTTAAGTGTAACATATAAATACAATTAGGAGAAAAGATAAGGTGAGGCAGTGACGTCATCTTTCTGATAAAACTGCTCTTAGTGTCTCTGATATTTATAGCTGCAGTACTTTACTTGGGTAAAATTATGGCATTTTAAATACTGTAAACCGTAAGCTAAACAGCATTAACCAGCCACTGAAGGGCCTTATGAACCTGTATTCTAGATTCATAATGACTAAATACTTATTTTTTTCAAAAACCGATCACTGAATGTTGTAGTCTCCGGGAGAAACAGATTTTTTTTTTAAAGTCCGACTTAAAACAGTCGGGAGAAACACAAGCAGTCCGGGTGCTTAGCAGGTCTGCCGAAAAGAACGATGAAAAATATTCACTTCTTATTTAGAGTTGGGCGGATTCCTCCTATTTCCTCCTGAGCAAGTTGTGATTTTTTTTTTCTAACGTCCTACTGTTGTGCACACTTGGTCCGGGTGTTGGTAGGCTGCGTGTAGTTGTTCTGTAGTGGGTGGTCATCCTCGATGTCCTGCCGAACAACGATTTTGGACCTGTATTTATACTAGAAATTATGGTGGCAACCATCATTTCTCAGAATTCCATTGTTAAAACTAGCGAAAGAACACACCAATCAGAATGAAGCTGTTGTATACGGGAGAAGCAAGGTAATGCGCCGGCAGTAATACCTCGGCAGAAATCTAGAGTGGTATAGACTCGAGATACGCGGGCACTGCGAACCAATCAGAAGCGCGTATTGGCTGAAGAAGTGAATTAGGTTTCGCAGATTTAGGCTGTTTCAAAGCCGGGAGAGAAGTTCAGGAATTTTTAACGTAGTTGTTTAAGTGTTAATAAGCGGAATTAGGCGTAACTCAGTTCCTGTGTCCTTTAGGCATAGCCGCCTCGGTGGCCTAGTTGATAGCGTACTGGGCTTTCACCCCGAGGACCCGGGTTCGATTCCCGGCCAGAGCTTGGCATTTTCATACGGTATTAGCATTTTCATCCCATCGTCTGCATTAGCCCAAGTGTGCACAATAGTCGGACGTTAAAAAAAAATCCTTTAGGCATACCAATAACTTACTTCCTTCATAGGCTTACTACTGTACATAAACTGTTGAATAGTATTAGGTAGGCAAGAACGAAACGTGCCAGCCTCAAATCCCCTGTGTTTATGTCCACTTTCAAGTAAGATGGAATGGGCAGTAGTAGCTATTTTTTGGGATCAATTCGCCGATTTTTAGCGAAATTCTACTCGAAAATGAGCTTTTGGAGAGGCCGTAATGTTGAGACTCTAAACCCTGACGATGAGTGTCAGTCTTAAGGTCTCACACACCGAAGCGGCCGCGATGCCGGTGACGTTTTGAGCAGTTTAAACAAAAATATAATAAATATGCTGCAAAAGTTGTGAGGCTTAAGTAAATAAAACAAGAAGAATTTTTACGAAAGTTCTAATTGTTAAACAATTATCGAAAACAGCCTAATCATTAATCACAAATTCAACAATAAAAACTGAAAACCAACCTCTTATCGTAACCTTGAAACGCGTCAGTAAAGCAGGAAATTAAATAAAGAGGAAAACTGTAATTGCCTACAAGCGCAATTTCACAATTATTTTAAGATTTTATAGTCCTAATCTTTTTTTGTGGGTCATTATTTTAGAAGAGTTTCAAGTTAGAAGTTGTGTATTATAGGTTAAACTACACTATAACTATCATAAACGCTAATTTAACAATTTCAATATAAATTAATTAATAATAGTTTAATAATTCTTCTATTCTATTCCATAATATTAGTCTTCTTTTTAACATTTTTTTATATTTGGGATGGCGTAGATTATATAAATTTTATGCACTTTGACATGTTCAATACGTTTCCGTCATGTTTGAAAAAATTGTACCGGCAAATCAAGCAAGCCGGTGGTTTCTGATCGCCACCACGCCTGTTTGAATACATAGGTCTGAGTTGTGTGTGTGTGTGTGTGTGTGTGTGTGTGTGTGTGTGTGTGTGTGTGTGTGTGTGTGTGTGTGTGTGTGTGTAGATTTGATTGAAGTTTGACACAAAAATCAAACTTGGTAACAGGGTATGATAAGTTTGTCACCCAGCAAAATCTGCTCAAAAAATGGCAGTCATTCCAAACACTAAAAAAACGTAATTTTTTAAACGGTCAGGATTCCGTAATACTATGACGGTTGCCCATAGGATTCATTTTCTTATTCCCAATGTACAATAATCCAGAAAATGCTAATTTATATACATTTTAACGCTGATTACGATTGTAGAAATCAGATTTTAAAATTTGCAGGATTAGAAAACATCATTGTAACACCGTTATTGTATCTTCGGCTTAAAACGTTCTCAGGCGTCTTCCGATTCCTAGATTCCATTTTTCTCTGTCATCCACAGATCTTGACCCAACCCCCTCTCCTCATTTCCTTAACAATTCCTTTTCTCCAACTATAAGTCTCTTCTTCTTTTTCTGCGATCATTTGGTTTCCATTTTATAATCTCTTTGTTGCTTTGCCTTAATGTCGTCTACAATGGTGTGCCTCGTATCCATTATTTCACGGGTTCTTAAATTTTGTATCTTTTCCCGTTTGGATCGACCTGCGGCTCTTCGCCAGTCGTCCATTTCTGCAGCTTCAAGACATTTTTCTGTGCGTTTTAAGTCATCTAAATTTGGCTGCCCTGTGGTAAGTGGGCATAAATTATTTTTTTAAATTTAAAACGTTTTAATCTCGATGTCTCTAGGGTAAGGAGCTAAATTATTATTTTTACCGACTTATCTCAAGATTTTCAATATTTTGGGAGAAGATTATTTACAACAATTTTTATTTTATCCCCTTTTAAAATAATAATGATACAAATAAATTCCCCCCCCCCAAAATGTTGATGCATTTCGCGCCTTGGCACCTCTGCTTCGCTTCCATATTAGATTATAATTGTATATTATAATATTATTACTTTTTATTTCGAATGTATCTACGAGCGTAACTGTAAACGGTTGTGCTGTTTTCATAAATAATCAAAATTTGAGCAAAATCTAATGAACGTATTTAAGAAGTTAAGCCGATTTTCAGATTGTTTGACAGTTTCAAGATCGAATGTTTTGTAATAAAATTGATTGCAAGTAAATTGTTTTTATTATTATTATTATTTTAAGGCGAAAAGCACATTGAGGCTATTATCGCCTCCCTAAATGTAATTGTGAGTGTAAAGTGTTAAAGTCGTAAGTGTAGTGTTGTAAGTGTAAGTGTGTGTTAAGACTCGGGTACCGCGAGGGACGTCTAAATCCTCTCAATAGGTGCAGCTAGTCTTTACGCACGATGCAGATAAATGAAAAACATATTTCAATATTAAAGTTTAATTTATATAATTTTTTATAGCACTCAAAACCGGAGCTAGACAATTGTGCGCTGCAAAACGCTTTTTGTGACAACTATGACGTCACACATTCAGCCTGTACCGTGTGAGATGTTCGCTTCAATAATGAATCTGCTATAACAAAAAAAAATCATAAATTTTCACACCATTCTTACGGTTAATTGAAATACAAACGGAAACAAAAAACCGGACGCGGTTACAGTACAGGCTGCAGTCGTTTCCTTCCGGTATTTTAATTTTGAGGTCAATTACATGTCAGCATGATTACAAATGGCCAAATAAATATACAGCACGTTAACATTACACTATTGTTATAAGTTTTGTGTTGGTTTGTTTACTTATTAAAAATAAACTGTTCGATACCAGTTTACGATATGTAAATAACGTTTACCTTTCTCGAATTTCACATTATACTGAGATATTTCGAAATATAAGGTAGCCTATATTGTAAATAATTTATTACAATTTATTGAAATACAGTGTATAAAATGTATCGAAATATTTCGAAATATTGTAGGTTTACGTATAACAAAATATACCTAAATCTGTATAGGACCTATCAGTGTACTGAAATATATCAACATATAACGAAATATGGCACGCCTATATCGAAATATTTCTAAAATCTATACTGGCCCTATTGAAATGTACTGAAAAATATTATAATATATCGAAATACAGTTTATAAAATGTACCCAAATATTTCGAAATACTGTAAAACCTACGTATTTCAAAATACAACTACCCCCCACCTATACCGTATATCGTATAGGCCCTATCGAAACGTACTGAAACATATAAAAATTTACTGAAATATATAAAATTGTACCGAAATATTTCGAATCATATCAAAACATAACGAAATAAGCAACCTGGCGCTTCGACGTCTACGTGGAATTGCAAGAAGTCGTGAACGAATGGTTGAAATCTCAAGCGGCGGAATCATATATAGACCCTATTATTTCTCAAGTCAACACATACTATTAGTACAGGCATAAATGAGGTATCTTTAGAAAGATTTTGAACCGGCTTCTGAAATTGCAAAACGATTCTGTGCTAAAACTTACTGTTTGTGGAAAATTTTAACATAAAAGACACTTTCAACTGTCAGGCAAAACGGCATCATTGATGCGCATGCGCGGCATCACTAATCAGACAATATTTTGTATATTTTACGAAGCTAACTTATTAATCACGAATAGACAATCCCATTACAAATGCTTCTTTTTTGCATAACGTGCTTAGAACAATTTCAATATTTACTTAAAAGCCATTAAATGTATAGGTTATGTGACCCTACTGACAGTCCCCTATCCCTGCCCTGTACTTCGCATACCAAACACATGTTTTGGACACTGTTTTTACACAAATACATTTGTGATTTCAAAGAAAAGAATTGTATTTACCAAATACCGTCTTTACTCACGGACGGCCATACGCGTATGTAGCCTTTTCAAGGGTAACTAAATCAACTAGCATGTTTGTATCAATTAAAGAAAATGAAATACAAAAAGTACAAGAAGATTACATTCTTACATCAAATATCGTTTACAACGAGATACTGTAATGTCCTGTAAAAATGTCTATTAAAAAACAATTATCTGTATTGAAATGTATATACTACAATGATTCATAAATTTGTAATTGTTATTTCAAACTGATCGCTTTTCGGGTTATTTTTTAAACATGTTTTTCCTTTCTTCTAACTACCGCCCTCACCCCAACGACTACTTTTATTCAAAATGCTGTGTTTACTTGAAACTTTCATAATGCGAAATGTCGCACGGGTCCCATGGTTCTATGATAATGGTATAAAAAAAACTGGTGCAACGCTACAAGTGCACCATTTTGCACTTTGCAATTTGAATGGGGGATTACGACGAAAAGTAGCTCACGTGTTAGGCTATCAAACGTACATAACAAAATTTCCTGTCATTTTAATTTGTTTTTATTCCAAAACGTAAGTTACTTTCTGGATAGCCCTAGTATATAGAAATACGACCACAATGTACACAAACATCGGAACACTGTTATATGGTTCGTTCACTCGTATCGTAACTCTGCAATGCAAATTTGGGAAAAACTGACTTGTGATAAGTTGAAGAAAAATCAGTTTTCAGGTATCCAGAATCAATAAAAGTGATTTTTGACTCAACCTAAACGTTCGTCCATCAATAAAGACTAAATTAATTGACAAATTCCAATTAAAATTAGCTAATAGGTCTACCTTACCTATACATCGGTTCATTATTGTTAAAAAAAAAGGTCATTTCTTTTTAATTATTTTAAAAAATCGGTTTTCCTCAAAACTGCTCTAAAATCTTGCTCAAATGTCCGTACGTAGGGCGTACACAAACAAAAACGCAAGAAGGCTAATGTTAAAACAATTAAAAAAAAACCGAAAGAGAGTTATCGAAAAAGACTCGAAAATCTATTTAATTTCGTAAAACCCTTCCCACAATAGAACCGAATTTGCAAAAAATAATTCGACGTGCGAAAAACAAATAAAAATCGATTTTGGTAACGGCTTGCTCCAGTTCGTTACCAAAAAATCATAACCTTTTGTAATCAGCGTAATTTTTTTTCCATTAAAACATTTCATTTATAAAAAAATGAACTCAAACATCCAAACAGAAAGAGTATTTTGAAACGTGTTTTGCTGGTATACGTTGGTGTATTTTGCTGCTTCTTCTTTAAGTTCTCCGACGTCTTCCGATTACTTGCTTCCATTTTCCCCACTCATTCCACAGATCTTGATCCAATCCCACCTCTCTCACTTCCTTATCAACTCCTTCTCTCCAACTAAGTCTCGGTCTTCCTCTTAATTTTGTGACCATGTGGTTTCCATTTTAAAATCTGTTTGGAAAGTCGATTTTCGTCCATCCTTTGGGCATGGCCAGACCATCGAAGGTGATTTATCTTAATGTCGTCTACAATGGTGTGTTTTACATTCATGATTTCACGGATTCTTAATTTTTTTAAAAACGTTTCCTGTATGGACCGACCTGCGGCTCTTCGCCCGTAATCCATTTCTCCAGCTTCAAGGCATTCTTTTTTTTTGAATGGTCATACGTTCCTTCCATATGAGATGATAGTTTTTATAATTGTATTATATACTCTGTTTATTTATTTTTAATATAGCCTATATATATATATATATATATATATATATATATATATATATATATATGCTGATCCCATATGATACTGTTCAGTATCTTTACTGCTCTTATTCCCAAGTTGTTCCGTACTTTTAGCGCTGTGTCCAAGAGTCCATCGAGAGTAACTGTCATTCCCAAATACTTGTAAGCTGTACACAACTTGATTTTTGTCTTGTGTTCCAGTAGAAGATTCCTGCTCTTTGACCATAGCCTACGTAATCAGAGACATTAATATTTGCGCCAAATTTGAACCAAATAGGACCAAAACACTAGATTAGAATAATAACATAAGTTAAACCCCCTAAAAAAAGTGCTAGAATCAGGATCGGTGCACATTTTATGGCGGTCTGGTTCTTGTTATACAGCAAACTCATTTTCCAATGTAAATTTGCTGTAAAATTATAATTTCTAACGTTTTTCAAGGTAAGCCTGAGCGAAAAAATAGAGCAAACAACGGAGCATGCGCAGTAAAGTCGTCGTATTTCCGCTTGTATTGTATTCTCATTGTGTACATCATAACACGTAGCGGCCAACAGAATAAATCACAACGCAGCCTACATTGTTCTGTTAATTTATGCTGACCCCTTCCATTTTGTTTGTCGTTCCCATATGCGTTGCATAACTGGCGAATGCAGAAATAAAGATACTTGGAACGTTCGGGATCAAATGACTTTAATATTCGGAATTATATTTCGATCAGCTGCGCAGAATCGTTTTGCGCATTCCGACTTCACCAAGCCCAGACGTGTGGTCTGATTCCGAACATTATTCCGATTATCAACGATCTGCGCATGCGCGTAATCATTTTTAACAATTTAAGCCCAAATCTAGTAAAATAGCCTTCTTTATTGTTTATCGAAGTAAATACTTCCTTACGTCCGGCACGGTACATTTGATGGTTTAGTGAAATCGAATTGAGAGTAACGTTCTGAAAATTGAAGAATACATGAAACAGCTGATTACCACAGAGATGCCAATCAGTGAGTTACAATAATATGCATTACGAAATCAAACTTGATCATAGATAAACTACTTAGTTCGAATGCGGAAAGGCGAGAATGGAATAAATATTAAATAAAATAATGGTAGAATTAAAAGTCAATATGCATAAAATAAATGAAATATTATTTATTATTTTTGGTAATAATAATAATAATAATAATAATAGAAACTATAATTATGTACAAGTGTTGTACTTGAGATCAAAAATATTAAACGTATACAGCCGATGCTGTCACAACCTACGCGGAACTACATTGTTGAAGTGAATACTTCTTTACGCAAGGTTCGGAAAATTTTGTGGCGCAGTGAAATCGAATTTAGAGTAACAATTGATTTAAGTTAGGCTATTAAAGTAATTTAAAAAAATAATAAACACTTCAAAGGTGCGTAGTCTCTACGCACAGTATAATTTTGTTATTGTTTATGTGTAAACTAAATTATAGTAGGCCTATACTTCCAAGTAACAAAATACAAACTATTAATCACGGTTTTTAAAATTTTAATAAGCTACAATTTACAACTCGTCACCAAATCTGAATACTGTACTAATTTCTGGTGAAACGAACGGGCTTGTGAATATGGAATATTTGTTTCGAATTTTTTTTGTTTCACCGTACGAGACATGAGCGGATGAACGAAACAATAGGAACAAATCGACCGCATTGGAATCATTTTCGTAGTCCCTAAGGAAAACAATACCAAACTGTTCACACAGCAAAATTAGTAAAACCGTTTCAAAATGGCGGCAATTAAAAATTCCTACGGCGTCATATTCATATTTTCAATGTACAGTACAGTAGAGTCTCGCTAATCCGGCCTAAACCGGGCGCGGCCGGGTCGAATTAGCGGGAAAGTCGGATTACACGGAGAACATTGAAAGACGTTTAAAAGTATTGAACTGAATTTATTGCATTAAAAAACTTTGAACTGCAAGTATTATTACTAAATGTATTGTACTAAAACATAAAACAGCACACAGAATCTCACTACAGTAATAAAGAGCAGTACGTCAAATCATCAAACTTGACGGAAAAAGTTTGTAATTGTTATTTGTTTACCAAATGTTTGACGTTTTCTTGCCGCTACACTAGCAATCTCATGATAAGTAAAATATCTTTTAACTTTTAGAAAACAGCAAAAAAATACGTGTAAAGTTATGACACACACACACACACACACACACACACACACACACACACACACACACACACACACACACACACACACACACACACACACACACACACACACACACACACACACACACACACACACACACACACACACACACACACACACACACACACACACACACACACACACACACACACACACACACACACACACACACACACACACACACACACACACACACACACACACACACACACACACACACACACACACACACACACACACACACACACACACACACACACACACACACACACACACACACACACACACACACACACACACACACACACACACACACACACACACACACACACACACACACACACACACACACACACACACACACACACACACACACACACACACACACACACACACACACACACACACACACACACACACACACACACACACACACACACACACACACACACACACACACACACACACACACACACACACACACACACACACACACACACACACACACACACAAGCACAATGCCCTCTAAACATCAACTCTTCCACGAATCTGAATTGATACTAAAAGACGGAAATGAAAGATCAGAGCAGGTCATAAGGGTGGTCGATCCCCTCTTTCTTTTGAAGAGAATACAGGTCATCGGCTGAGCGCGTAAGTGACACGTAGGCGTAAAGGCCTGACACAAAAATGACGTGCGGGCATTTTGCACATTCGTTTTCGCTACAAATCTTTTAAATTGCTTGAAATATTGTTCTTTGAGGCTAGGTCGGATTAGCGAAGGTCGGATAAGCGGGACTCTACTATAATTCGAAAACTGTATACAGACCGGTTAATCGGTGCAAGATTTCAAAGCACATTGAATTTGGCAAAATCAAAATTTCAAAAAACTTGTAGAAACGAAAAGAGTTAACTTTACGGCGAGTTCTTAATTTGCGTTGATCGAACATTGTCCGTAGGCAATACAATACCAAGCCGTAGACCTGTAAGAGTGCAGACCTGAATCCATGAAATGAGCACCGATTCTAACTTCGTGTGTGTGCGCGCGTCTTTCTTATGGTATGGTCCGATTTGTTCCAAACATGACACAATAATTTGTTTTCCATTAATCCTTGGATAAGTTGGTTACCAAGCAAAATTTGTTCAACCATATGAAATGGCGGTCGGGGTTCAATTTCGTGTTTTCTAAGTAATTTGAATGTTTTAAATAGGTTAACTAATTTATGCAAGGTTTTAAAGCTAATTAATGTTTGTAAAATCAGACTATCAAAAACGCGTTGGAACACAACGAGCCTAACCAACGTAATTTTAATAAAATTTAAAACGCTAATTTTTACAGATTTTATCGCAGATTACTACGGTGAAATTAAATTTCCGAGAAACTGATTTAAAAATTTTAAAAGGCCGCCATTTTGAAACGGTTGGAAGCATTTTGCTAAAAATGACGTCAAATTAAGCTACTGTATTACGAAAACCGATTTTTGTGCCACGTTAGACACGGAATGAATTAAATTTTCAAATCACTATAAAACATACAAAAACGAACCCTGATTTCAAAGAAATTTGAAAAGTTAATAATTTTTACAGATTTTAACGTTGATTACTTTAGAAAAGCTTTAAGATGAAAATATTATGATTTAAAAAAAAACACCGCCATTTCGACACTGTTGAACGGATTTTCTGGGCAACGAACTTGATGGCCGTTCTAACTTTTTCAATGAAAATTTCTTGTGTTAGTGTTAAAGAAAATCACAAACGCGTCTAAGAAGTTGTTTGCCATATTAAACGCTGATAAATTTAATTGATAAAATGATCCAGGTATACCGTTAAAATCTTTATTAATATTTGTACTTGCTAACACAGCGTACGGCGTTTTATGACTTTAAGGGCTTAACTGTTTAAAATTTTGCCTAATTTTTTTTTGTATAAATTAATTGCAAAATGTACCTACTTAATCTCATTGTAAAATAATACAATATAATTAATTGGTATCCATTAGACCTGGTGTTCCGCAAGGTTGTGTTACGGGTCTCGACTTGTTCCTAACGGGAACACTGCGCATGTGCAGCCACAAGTTGATAAGGCCTTTAAATGCAACTGTTTTTATGTACATAAACTTTACATATGAATAACACTAATAGGGAACAACTGTATTTATTATAGAAACAGGTGATGTCCTAGGCCTAATTGGCCTAATAGGCCGTAATATGGACAAAGTACACAAGTCAATTTAAGTCTAAATCGGTCAATTCGTTTAGTATTCACCGAAGCGATACAATTTAACAATCAGCACACACAAAAAAAATATCTACAGGTCAAGATCGGCGCTTGTTAAGGCTCAGGTTTGTTTCTTACAACGATGGCGGCTCAAAAACTAATTTTTAACGGAAATTCATTAATTAAAGTGTAAAAATTCTAAAACTCTACATATATTTGTCACACTGATATACTTCTTTGAAATTATTCATTACGAAAGCTACAAGTTCAACTGTTTCTCCAAAAAAACCGGTTGGTAAGATATGGTAAATAAAATCGGCATATCGGCATAATTTTTCTAAGATCAGTACATCAGATTTATCTCTAATTTTGGTCACAAGGAAATACATAACTGAAGTTAGTTCAGCAAATTTTAAATAAAACATTTTTCGGAGTAAATGAAAAAACCGAAAATAAACTAGTTTCTCGATTTAAAATTTGCAACACCGACTGGAGTTCAGAATCTTCATGTTTGACAAAAAATCAAACAAAATCTAATGAAACTATTTTGATATATTAAACTGATTTCCGATTTTCTAAATATCGGTAGCTTCTGAGCAGTTTATTGGGAAGGAAGGTATAACAGCAACACTTACGTTTTATTTGGATCCATCCGTCTGAGTGTACTTCGTTTTAGTGTAGCCTACTTCGTATTATTTGGATCCATCTGTCTGAGTGTACTTTTTTTATTTGGAGCCAAACGTCTGAGTGTAGTTCGTTTTATTTGGATCCATCCGTCTGAGTGTACTTCGTTTTAGTGTAGCCTACTTCGTATTATTTGGATCCATCTGTCTGAGTGTACTTTTTTTATTTGGAGCCAAACGTCTGAGTGTAGTTCGTTTTATTTGGATCCATCCGTCTGAGTGTACTTCGTTTTAGTGTAGCCTACTTCGTATTATTTGGATCCATCTGTCTGAGTGTACTTTTTTTATTTGGAGCCAAACGTCTGAGTGTAGTTCGTTTTATTTGGATCCATCCGTCTGAGTGTACTTCGTTTTAGTGTAGCCTACTTCGTTTTATTTGGATCCATCCGTTTGAGTGTACTTTTTTTATTTAGAGTCAAACGTCTGAGTGTACTTCGTTTTAGTGTAGCCTACTTCGTTTTATTTGGAGCCAAACGTCTGAGTGTACTTCGTTTTAGTGTAGCCTACTTCGTTTTATTTGGAGCCAAACGTCTGAGCGTACTTCGTTTTATTTGGATCCATCCGTCTGAGTGTACTTCGTTTTAGTGTAGCCTACTTCGTTTTATTTGGAGCCAAACGTCTGAGTGTACTTCGTTTTAGTGTAGCCTACTTCATTTTATTTGGAGCCAAACGTCTGAGTGTACTTCGTTTTAGTGTAGCCTACTTCGTTTTATTTGGAGTCTGAGTGTACTTCGTTTTATTTGGATTTTCCCAGTGTACTTTGTTTTATTTAGATTCATCCGTCTCAGTGCTCGAAAGGCGAAACTTGGAATGACCACGGAAAATACAGCAAAACTACTTTTAGGTTAAAGAAAAAGAAGGATAAGAAGAAAGTGGAATGGAAAGAGAAGAAGAAGATGAAGAAGGGCAAAGAAAGGTACAGGAAGAGGAGAAAAAGAACAAGAAGAAGAAGGATGAGGGTTAGGAGTAGAAGAAAAAGAAGAAATAATATTTTTGAGGAATTTAAGTGTGAGCAAAGTACGCCATAAGTTTCAGGGTGTGCACACACAATAAGTAATAATGAATTACATCTGTTGTCCAGTTCAACTACAGCTTTATAATTCAACTTTCGATAACTGTACAGACAATAACACTCACAACTGCACGCCATCTGTTGCCCATTATTTGTCCGATAAGTGACGCTTACAAACAACTGAATGCAATTAGTACGTCAATAAAGAAGAATTAGAGGATCACGCGCCTTGAATAAACTGTTTGTACAAAATATTCTTTAAGGGCATAATTAATTTGTGTACATGAAAACCTATCAATTACTTGATCACGTATTTGAATTGTTTAGGACCCATTCACACTTATCAGTACGTGATAGTGATTGGGCGGTTTAGGATTTCACCAAAACAGCACGTCACGCTTGTACCTGTTAAATTCTGAGCATTAACTTTCTCAACAAACTAAGTGTAAAGGAAATATTGTTTTTGTACAAGAATCAATCTTAGAATTTGGGGACATATCAGTCCCTCCCCAGTCAAAAAAAAGTGGGTTTGATTTGTATGTTTATCCTTTTGTGTTTTTCACACCGATTTCGATTAAACTTAGTACTTTTTGGACAAAAAATCAAAAATTGGCATTATGATTTTTCCTTCTAAATTATATTTAATTTCTCAAAATCAAGCATTAAAGATTTTGATAAAATTTTCTCTCTCTCTTGCTATATATATGCATGTGTGTGTGTGTATATATATATATATATATATATGTGTGTGTGTGTGTGTGTGTGTGTGTGTGTGTGTGTGTGTGTGTGTGTGTGTGTGTGTGTGTGTGTGTGTGTGTGTGTGTGTGTGTGTGTGTGTGTGTGTGTGTGTGTGTGCATTGGTTCACAAGCTATCGAAAAAAACTTGAAAAAAGATTTATTTATCAAAATAAGTTTCATCAGATTTTGCAAGAATTTTGTTACAGTAATTTGAAAGAAAAAACACCAATGGCTGTCAGGGTTTATTTTAAAAACAATATTTAATGGAAAAGTCGCTATGTTATGATGGGAAGGATAATGTCTATCTAAACAGCTGATTACGTACCACATCTATTTCATTGATAATACTATTGCAACTGACGCTGTGTTTATTACCACTGTTTACAAAGAATATAAATAACAAAAACATAAAATATTAATTATAATGCAATTGTTAATATCGAAAATATGCATTTGTGAATAGAAGCAACTAAGTGATTTTACTTGCATTAAAAACATGTTTAGACATTCCTGTATGCAGTTATAAGCTTAAACAATGTTACGAGTTATTCGCAGCTGAAGGTGGCAGAACCCCTAGCATGTAGCAAATAATTATAACACACAACTGTATCGAAAGTATGTGTTAGCATAGAAAGATAATTATAATCAGCGTCAAAGTTGACTATGATAGTAATATTGAAAAAGTATTAACACAAAAAAAATATTTTTTGGAAATAAATCGTTACACCATATTAGCGAAACAGCTGCTTATTGTGGTTACTGCAATTACAAATGGCTTTAGGATCCTGTACTATTACCTTTAGCATGGTATTAACCAGCGGTATCAGCTCAGTTTTAATTAAACACACAACAATTTTAAATTAATTAAATTAACACATTCATCATAATCTAATCGCAAAGTACGTATCTTACACCAATCGAAAGATAAGAGTCTGCACTTTTATTTGCACTTGAATATTTTTGATTTATTTATAGGCTACTCCAAATAAAATAGTTTAAAGTTCTAATTTATTTCCAAATCTAATTGTTGGCACATGAAGTGCTCACTTTAACGATTAGGGGCCTTAATTGGTTAAAGTAATGCTATTGAAAAAAATACGGTACAGAAACATTACACAAACATTCAATTGTTTCACTAAAAAATCAACTTCAAAATCAATCGAAAAAATTAAAATCTGCTTAATTTTCAAAATCTCTTGTTTCTAAGCGTTTTTTTTTTCGTAAAAAATCTAATAATAGTACTTTCTGAATGATTTTTTTCTTATTTTTCTCAAACATAATCCATAAATATGTTTCAACAGTTTTATGTAATACTTAAAACCACCAAATTTATAAAAATAGGCCGTATATGAAGACACATAACTCATATCAACTTTAAAAAAACGTTAGTAACAAGAAATGAAAAAAATTAACATGGTCAGAGTTTATTTCCCCGTTTTCTATGAAAATCCATTCAAGAAAAAGTCATGGGACGGTAGGCAGAAGTGAAAACTTGAACTAATGAGGGTAGATATTGAGATTGCTGGACTGGGCATGTAGTAAAATGGCATTCATTATTAATTAAAATATTTACGAGAATTCTCTGCCTGAACATAAAATGTAAACACTTGGGAATAAAAAATACTGTATTCTGAGTTGAACCTAATGAACTCTTTTGTTAATGAATATATGTTTATGTAATAATCTCATCAAATACAGTCTTCTTCATAAGATTAACACGGAAACTTTGAAAGCCAGTGAAGCGAAGCGCTAAGGAAAAAATGATTTAAATGCCTAATGACATGTCTACGTTTATCTGCCACTTAAAATAAGCAAATCAGTTGGATATAACAGCCAGGCTGACTTTGATTAGGTTTCATGAATTTGTTTAAAATATTAATTAATGAACTTATTACACAATATACTAAAGAATAATCTTGTACAAACAATGTGCAAGATACATTTACGCTTTAACAATTTTTTTCTTAATACCTATACTTTATGCAAGTTAAATTAATGATTTCGAGAGGTTAGTGTTAACAGAAAGGGTAAGCCGAACAACAATAACTTCGGTCTCGAACATATGATCCTGAGGTTCGCTAATTCAGAGACGCTGCAGACTGCCAATGACAACCACCTCAGGCATGCCCTTTAACAATTTTACCCTAAATTTCTGGTGTATAGTATAATGCCATATTTATAATTTAAATATTTATTATTGAACTTATTTATACACACAAAAGTCAAACATTTACACTATCATTGCATTTAAAATAAAGTAACAGAATGCAAATTACAAGAGAGGGAGACCTTTGAATATAAATGATCTAGAAGCACTGCCACCATTATTAAAAGCATGCTCGATATCAGCGGCAAAAGTCCAAGTAATTGGACTTTCTGCTGCTATGAACATTTGATCTATTTAACTGCAGTTGAACACTTTGCCACAAGATGCAAGCAGCAGCGAGTACTCACATCTCTCATAAGGGTTACCATTCTAGTATGTTTATATTTAATGGCGTTATGCAAAATCATATTTGTCTCCCAATACAAAAGTGGTATGCTTAAAGAAATTTTCACTAAAAAATATATTGCTGGGAATTCGCTTCCATCTCGTCAGCATGTTTTCCCCTTATAAACATCAAAACTGATTAACATACAAGCACGACATTACGTTTTTCGTAAGAGTTCCAAGTTTTGATACATAAACTTCAAAACTAACAACAAAATTTAAACTCTTACCTTTACTACATTACAGACAGGATATAATGCCAAAGTTAATTAACTTTGTGCCAATCCATAACAACCAATTAGCACAGAGTGTTCAAGACACGCACTAAAGTAGTGCCAGCTGATCATGCCAGCTGGCAATGTGTAAACAATCTGTACATTGTTAAAATATAATGATTCTGACAAAATTTTATTTACATAGAAGAACAGTATTTTCCCTCAAATAATTAGCACAGCACCCAGCTGTATCAGGACCATGATGTAAACAAATTTATAACATTTTCATCTTAACAATCATTAGAAAATCTGAATTTCGATTCGTAATCAGCATTGAAAATACTAAAATGAATCCTGACTAATATCAAATTTATTTTCTTAATTTCAATCGCTTTTGAAAATTAAAAACGGTAATTAATGCAGATTTTAACACCGATTGCTATGGTAGAAAAAGATTTTCAAAAACATATACGATGCAAATACCACAATCGATTTGTGCCAAGTTTGAATGAAATCTGCATTAATTAGCATATTAAATATTAAAGACAAAAATTAACCCTATTCAAAAATTTTAGTACTGTCAAATTCATTTTCTTGATTTCAATGAATTTTGAATACTAATTTATACATATTTATTACAATAACGCTCAGATAGTGAAAGAGATAGGTGTGATTTATTGTGAGAGTGAAATCAGATGTTCACAAATGCAAAAGACATATAAAATATGAATTTTAAAAATTTGAAGTGGCCGCCTTTTCGGAACTGCTGAACTTATTTTGATGGATAACAAACTTGTTCAAGCTTTTATCAAAATTGATTTTTCTATCAAGCTTAAATCATTTCGGACCTAAATTTCAAATATGAAAGTGCTAAAACACACACATCACACTTAAAAAAATTGACCTTGAGGTCACAACAGGTGATCATTTCAAGATGCTATATCTGCATCCCGAGTTCAGATTCTCGGGTCGCAGCTTGTCTCCACGGTGCTGGGAGAGTGGAGACAGTGCCTGGTGCTTAGCTTGAGGGTGTTTGTGATATCTTTTTGTCTATAGACATGGCGTTTACCCCCATCAACATACCATGCGAATGAATTCATGGAGATTCAAGGTCATCACGAACAAATTTGTCATAAGGTTTGTTCGAGCTAGAAGTAAAGACCGAGCTTTCTAATATTTAAACGAGGGTGATCAACTAAAATCATGGGAAATCCAAAAGCAAGTTAGAGAACTTCAGATAGATTTAATTTGTTAACATTAGCAAGAATACCCATTAATATATCTGACGTGCATTTAGGATATGCAAAAACATCCCACTCCCCATTTTTTTTTTTTTTAACTATGAATATCGAAATGGTACAAAAATTTTGAGAAGGATATTGACATTCATGGTAACGTGGCAGAAAAAGGAATTCTGTGGCAACTGAAGCCATTATCCAGCAAGTGGATTAGGCTGTTCAGGAACAATTTTACTTAACAACGTCTAACATATACATAATTCTCAAAAAAAAATTCTGTTTTTTTGTCGTTTGTTCTCATTAAACTTTTTGAACAGTAGAAATCAAATAACTGCATATAATCTGCACTTAACCGAGTCAGTAATTATAGTTGACATATTCACACTGTGGCTGCTTGACACATATAGAAAAGAGATTTCATTAAACAGTGGTGTGGGAAAACATAACAGTTCTAACTTAAGAAGAGACAAACAGATTCTACTGACAGTCAATAAAAATGTCTTGCAGCATTAACATTTTACCCTTCATCGTCACTGATGTTACTGTGTTGACATTTTAGAGTAATTTCATTTTCAAAACGGTGTATTACAAGTACATTAAATTACCACCATTTTTTTATCAAATAATAGAAATCAGAAATACTGTTTATTCAAACCAGAAAAAACTGCATGCATAATTAACTAACTTCCATTGGAAAAGAGGACTCAGTGGTCGATGTGGCTAAAGCACCGGTCAGTGTGCTGCATCTCTGAACTGCGCATCTTAAGATGCTTAGTTCTAGCCGCAGTTACTCCCATTGCTTTCCCCTTACCGTTAACACTAATCCCACATCATCAATAATCTAACCGGCATAAAGTATGGACATTAAGAAAAAAAAATATTGGAAAATGATCATTGTAAAATCCAGACAAAGTACACCGATACTGACTTCTAGAACACTTTTTGGAGGTTGTTACAATTATTGTAATTAGCACTATTTCACAATTTCTATCTCACTTGATTCACATTTTGTGCACAAATCGATTTTGGTAATAGCTTGGACAGTTCGTTACCCAGCACAATTTTATAAAAGTTGGCAGCCATTCTAAATTAAAAAAAAAATTAACACCTTTATTAAAATTTGTTGAAAAATCTTTTTTTAGCTTCGTAATTAGTATTAAAATCTGTTCTTTACAGCAATAAGGGTTTATTTTAATGTCCAATACAATTTAAAATGTTTAATAATTAATGCATATTTTAACGCTCATTGTAATGGTGAAATCAGATACAAAAAAAGTTATGAGATAAAACAGTGTGATATTATTACTTTTTGCAAGTTAATACTTCAGCGAGACAGCAGTGTGCCACGGTTATTATTATTTAATTATTAGACACCCTGTATCAGTGTATAAAGTAAGCAGTTTCACCTCACTGTACCACTGAATCTATACACCTATACTTATCTAAGTTGATAAGGTGTCACTGTTTACATTTCACGGAATATGCAAGTAATGGGAGCACGTTTAATTTTAGCAGCATAATCTTGTCTAAATCATGTTTGTGACAATTAGGTTATGGCAACGAACTCATTTGGCCCACAAAAACCAATCTCAACTGGTTGAATATACAAAGAGCGAACAACAACAGTCTAATTACAGTCAGACTTTAACAAGAGTGAACAACATTTACAAAGTTATTTCAAATAATGTACTAGCAAAATAAAAATTGTGAATTATTTATTTTGCGTTTTTGCCAGAACATTGTTGCAAGTTAAAACTGTGTACAAACAACATATACTGAAAATCTGATACAAATTATTTAACTGTCCTTTATAAGCAAATTAACACAACTAATTACTCAGCTGTTCTGTTTAACTGGATTAAGCAATTAATTGTTGTTTGTGCAATCACCCGACTTACATTTTCAACTAATTATTCTCTATGCAATGAATAATGATACAAAAATATTACAAACACTTTTTCACATTTAACTATTTCCCAAAAAAGTGCACTTCAGAAGATATCGACAAAAATATTGATCTAACTTCTCAAAATTGATTAATCAGATTTTGCTCAAATTTTTGTCATATATGAAACTCAAATTAATGTATTAAATTTGAATGGTTTAATTTTTAAGTTTTAAGGGCAAATAAAGTAATAATAATAAACCTGGAAGTAGTTGTTTTAAGGTTCAATTTTGGTTTTGTTTTTATTTACATCTGAACTGTAAATTTCTTTCATGTCAAATTTGGTGACAAAATTCAAATTCTTGTAAACTGAGTGGTACGATCAAATTCTTATAAAATAGCCTGATTTTGAGGTGCCGATAACTTCAAAACTTAATACAGTTAGCGAATTATTCATTTTAGTTGAATACTTGGGAATCACGTTTCAGTAAAATTTGATCGAAATCATTAAGAGTCAATTTTGAAAAAATAATGGTTTTTAAAATATTTTAAACAATAAAAATGACTATTTTTTTAACAATTAACATTTTTTTCTGAAACAATTGTAAACACCAAATTTTAACAAAATACAACAAACTGTTTAGTCTGATGTGTACTAAAACAGACATCCAAATCAGAACAACTTCCTTAGGCTCAGAAGAATATTGTACCATCAAAACATAAAGATCAATTTCCTTACCGGCAATCATACTGTATTTATAAAATGAGCCCATACTGAATCAGGTTTATTTTGGGATTTTGTCTTTACTCATCCCTATAAATATCTTTTACATTTTTATAATAAAGAATTTTGTAATTTTTTATATTTGGCAAGAATTTTTAGAATCAACTTTTATTAGTTATGCTCCTAGGTTTTCCAAAATATTAATGTTTTGATTTTTTGTTCACAAATAAAAAAAAAAATTGTTGCTTTATGTGGTTGTAAACACCAAAAACTGCTAAAAGCTACACATTTGAGCAAAATTTGAACAAAATCGGTAGCTGCTTCGGTATATTATTTCAAAATTTCAGTCCGGTTTTTCAAACTGTACACAGGAGATGAAAAATTTTTTTTTGTTTTTTAGTACATTATAGTAATCTAAAGGCAAGGATAACTCCTCTAAAATATTTTTAGTAAAAACTGTGATTTTTGAAGTATAATTTTTCATGAAACTAGAAGAGATAATGATTTTAAATGTTATCAAATAATAGAAAAACTGAAAACCAATATGAATAACCGAAGCTGTACTTTATTTTTTGATCACTTGTTTCTTTTAACCTCATTTTTGCATTGCCATTTTTAGTTATTAAACTTTCAATATCTCGAAAAACAGATAACATTCTGTTCAAGAAACTGATAATATATCACTGATATTTGACTGAAATAAGTATATTTGTTCATTGTTTAGCCACTTAAACATAAGTAAATTTCAATGGCCAAATGGCCTATCGATCCCATGCTTTTCTCCCCCTTTCGTCTCTACCATCTGAACTTCGAAATAGTAATATCCACAAATTTGTTTCTGTTACTACTAACCTTGCAGTGACAGCAAGTCAATACTTCAAAATGTATTTTATAGAACAGAGCCAAGGGGCTACATCTACTCAATATAACCAAGGAGAGGCAGGATGCGGAGGTGACAATGAGGTCACACCTCCAACTTCCTTATTAAGGCTCGTAATGCCTTGGCTTAATTCTGAATTTGTTGTCGAGGTCATACAGTCCAGAATATATTACTCCTCAATGAAAATATTCTTATTTGGTTAATTTAAATTTGTCAATTATTTAATAGTTGGTGAAATAAACTTCGACACACAATAAGGGAGATAAATAGTATAGTTTCTTACACCCTAAACCTACAATACAATTATAAAAACATAAGGTCTAACAAGCAATAGAAACATTGTTACATTGTGATACCCAAACAGCTGATTTCACATCACAGCCGTTCATTCGATAATACTCCAAAATTCTGTTTATTGCCACTGTTTAAGATGAATATAAAATAAAAAAGTAACAAATAAATCATTACAAATTGTATTTTAACTGTTAATATTGAAATAATTATGTATGTATTTGGGACCACAAACTACTCAGTAGTTATTTTTATTGAATGTCTTAATATTTTTGGTAATTTTATTATGCTGTATAAGGTTACACAGTGTTACGAATTATTAGGTCAATGAAGACTGGAGGTTGCAAAGACTTCTAGTAAGTACTAAAATAAAAACTTATCCATAATAGCCTTTAAAACAAATGTTGATAAGTCAGCTGTTTGATTAACAGCTGGTATCACAATGATCATTGTTTAATTTATTTTGTGGCTTCCTTTTGTCAAATTATTTAAAAAAAGTAAAAATATTCTGTCTATCTCCACGCATTTATTAATTTTTCATATCTCAAATTTCAAGATCAAACCACCATGAAAAGCGCAAAATTATTATTTTTCAAACACAACACACAAAAATCTTTAGAAAAAACTGGAAAATTGGCAATGAAAAAAATTAAAACTGAATATTCTGTCAAAATCAGTTGGAACAAATTTTGAGTTCATTGGTTTTATTCAATTTATACTCATAAAGCTGTGACTTTTGGTTAAAATTTGATACATTTAATTATTTGAGCGAAGCTTCATATTATGCAAGCCAAATTTCAAAACTAGACGTCTTTCACTGTGTTGATTTTCTGGTTTTTGCCAGTGCCATCATTTGAATTTTCAAAACAATAAAGATCCATACTCAAGACACCACTGTTAAATATTTATTCTCAAATTAGAAAATTGGAAAACAGGTGATTTAATGCGTTATTGTTATTGACGAAGGTTTCTCACATTTTATTTCTGTAATTTGAATGTTATAGAATAATTTAAAATAGAATTGAAAAATTTAGTATGTTGTTTTAAAACCATATGTATGTTTCCCAATTACATGGCAACCATTACTCTTTCCTTCAAGATTGCATACTTCAGCTAGTTAATTCATTTTAGTTAATGATATTTCTTTTAAACAACCAACTACATATTTATACATTTCATAAAGTATCCGTATAATTTTTTTGGTGGAAAAATTGTGAAAAAAGGAGGTGCAATGTAAAAGAACAAGAAAATTTTATTGACGGCATAATCCTGTGATTTTATCGGTGCTACCATCTGCATTAATGTTAAACCACACGAATAAATCAACAAAATATGTCAGTAATAAATTTAAATGACGATTTGAGTAATTTTAAACAATAAATTTTACTCCTCATGTTTGCAATTCATTTATTACTACTTTCAAACTGTATAATAGTTATTACTTTACAGTAATAGCATTACTTTACATTAATTACTTTACGTTAATGCTTAAACTTAGTATTACTGATACAAAGGCAATTTTAAATTTTCAATACTGTACCTAATATAAAAGCAGTGTGTTGTAATCATAAGAATTAAGGTTATTAATATGCAAATAGTAGCACACAGCTGTCTCGCTGATGCAATGAAAATGAATTTCCAAAAATTAACAACTTTGATAATCGTCACAAAAACAAACAATACACCATTCATTGTGCTGTTGTGGTAATAGCAAACTTGAAAAAGTTTGTTGTTGTTTTCCAGTGACGTCTTACTCAAAATGTTTAACCCATTTTGCTTCGTGCTTCCCACCAAAAGACTGCATAAATTTTGTCATTTGTTAGTTATTTATAGTTCATAAGGTGTTCACGATCTATTTTTAAAACAATACTTCTTTTTCAAAAAAGGAACAAATTTGCAATCCAGCAAATACATATTTATCTGTTTCAAAATGGCAGGCACTCGTCACATTAAAAAAAAAAAATTATACCTAATTTTTCTGATGATTTCTCCATCAAAATCAGCATTAAAATTTGATGAAATTTTTAATTTTCAAATTTCACTGAAAATCCAATCTCCAAACCTGAATTCTGTCATGCTCAATTTTATATTTTTAATCAAATTTGCTAATTTGACAATTTTATATCAAAATTTTTAAAAAAATTACGAACCAAGCTATAACAAAAATCAATTTTTTTTACAAGTTTGAATCAAAATCGGACCACAATTGCAAATGCCAAAGCCCTTACATATACTATACACTAACAATTTTTAATAGCTTCTTGAAACGTGTTCTACAGGTAATTAATTGATCTTATCTCATTTCATGGTCCCAGGTATGAAATTTCAATAGCCTATGTTCTATAAATCAAATACCTAACCTAACATAACCCATGGGAATACATAAAAATGATCATTTTTGAAATTTAAAAACAATGTTTGTCCAAATTATGAAGTTTTTAAACCAAAATTTGTTTAACCACTTAGAAAACATCTTTGTGCGTTTCTATTTCTAATCAAAATATATCTCCCGTTCTATCATCCAAATGTTACGGATAGTAACATGATAGTATGATAGAATGGCCAATTTGATAGTATGGTTCATGATAGTATGGTCAATTTGAGTCCAAACTGGTACACAAAAACATAAAAATAATGAGTATGTAGTTTTGTCAATAGACATTTCTCACATTGTAATTTTCTGATTGTAATAATTTATGATTAATGTTATTTAAAGTTGTAAATAAACTGACCACTTTATTTACAACTGTTATTGACCGCTTTATCGGCCAAAGTGTTTTTTAAGTGGGCAATGCAAAAAGCCCTAAAATAATGTACATTTAATACAAGGATAGTTATATTATCCTTATATTATACGGTTTAAAAGAAAAAAATGTGTAACTACCAAACTTTTTCTGTTTTAGCTTGGGTATTTAACAAAATTGCATTTTAATTTGTAATTTAAAAACATACAAAATAGGTATTTGAGGTTGATTTAATAAATCAGGAACGTTAGATTTTTTATGTAATATTTCTAAACAAAAAACAAAAGTAATAAGTAACAAAAATATTAAATAGTTTATTAAAAAAATTGCTTATTTAATTATAGTAGAGTCTCACAAATCCAACACATAAAATACTAGAAAACCACCTGGGTATCACAACTTTCATTATTAATAAACGATTTTTTACGGTAAAACACTTATTGGACGTCATTTCTTTATAATTAAAACTAAGATATACACACTAAATTACAATAAATAAACAAAGAACAAACAAAACGCTTAAGAAATAAATAAAAATAAAATGTACAAACTAAACATCACTACAAATATGGAATAAAATTAAAATAAAACAATATATATGGGGCTGTACGGAGGCAAAACATATTCAGATGATACAAATATCCGGCCAATGCTTGAAACAACATGTCCTGACATTGCCCATTACAAATACATAACAAAGAATATATTTTAAACTATTAATATCAATTAATACAGTTATTGATATAGCTGCTCTACAAAGTAAACACAATAGGGGCTCACAATGTCCCTGTGAAGTTCATGCACCAATATCCAACAGCAGTGACCACTACAAAGATGACTATTTTTTATTGGTAAATTACTTTAAATGGTGTTTTCAAATATTGTAATAATAAATTAATTTTTCTTTTGTAAAAAAAAACATGAAATAGAAGGGGTCAGGTCTGTCTTGACACAAAATACAGAATATTTTTTAACATATAAAGCAAGCAACACCTACATAAATGCAAACATAGAATATGGGGACCATATTTTAGTCTCTCCTAACAAAATATATTCAAATACGCTTTCTTAGTAAAAATATGTTGGCCACTAAAATATTCATTTTAGCTGATATACTGTATATTTGTTCTTAGTAATATAGTATGTTCTACTTGGAAAAAAGTAGTTTCAAAAAATAAAAAACACTTTAAACAAAAACTTTGATGCCTAAATAGCGCATATTTTGAAAATGATTTTGTCTTTTATAGTTTAAAACTTAGATTCTAATAGTAAATACAATGATGGATCAAACTGGAGTTTGATGACAGCCCGGAACAAAAATACTTGGAATTTTGTACAAACAAAAAATACTAAACGACAAATAGTAATATCAATTTTTAACCTGTGATGTCAGATGCTGGATTCAGGACCTGGGACATTCTGCAGCTGGACCACACAACTGTCCGAATGCTCACTGTTGATACCCGGATCAGAGACACTGTTGGAGTCAACACTCGTCAGATCTGGAGTGTTTGTATTTGTGCTCACCGAATATTTCTGGATATCTGTAGCACACAATGATTTACTAAATAAAAATATGCCGAAATCATAAAAAATTTCCGACGATTTGAAGATGTTTTTTTTACTTGACCATTGTTTTATATATTATCAGTTTCTACACCCAAAAATGTTTGCAATCTGATTAGTAATGCAGAGAAAACTTGATATTTGGTTAAAACAATTGGCTGATTCCATTTCACAGCTAGCTATCATGCATAACCAAGTGATTGCAATAACATCTTTACTGTTTTGCATACTAATGTTACTCATTAAAATTGTACCGCCTTTACATATGCAGTGGCACATTGCATTATGCATTAGAAACGTGACAACAACATGATTAAACTGTTGATTGTTATTTGTCAATTAACCTTTGAAAATTTTAAAGTTAAATGTATAAAGTCAAAGAATTTCAACTACGAGAGTTAGGTAATACTCAGGAAACAAAATTTTTAACATTTTTTAATTTATTTTTTGTGACTAATCTGTTTTGTTAGTGGACTGAAATTTTCCATAATTATATGAAATCTTTCTTTCATATAATTTTTATATTTTGTTAAACTTTAACTTTCACTATTTTTAATTTGAGTTTTGAAAATTAAAATGTATTTTCAACCAATATAGTTTTCCTAGATTTAGCATCAGACAATGAACAAAGTTAACATGCCAACTTTAAATTTTTTTCTGCAATAGGACATATTAAATTTGTCTAAGAAAATGAAATAAACAAGTGGGGCAGATAGAAGCATAATCAATGTTTTTGTTGTTTATTGTCTGGGATAGAGTTTTAATTAATTTATTGTTTTACTATACATTAACTGTATCAAACAACATATGATTAAAAAATTCTGGTACTAGTGGATTTTCTTTGAGTTTTTGCTGCTTAACTTCCATACTTTAAGCCAGTTAGACTAGTGAGGATGATGGGCTGGTGTTAATGGCACGCAAAAAGCTTCTGGTAGCAGCTCTAGTCGTGTAACTACAACCTTAAGATGTAAAAGTTCAGAGACGCAACAGACTGACCATCTAGAACTGACCAACAGCTTTAATCATCTAGGACACACCAGCCCTGGTACTTAATGGTTAGTAGCATAACAAACGATGTTTTCATTAAATTTTTTTAAACATGCATATTTTTAACATGGTGAAAACGTTTTTGGTAGTCTCAAAAAATTTCAGAGTAGCTATTAAAAAAGAAAAAAATCACTAAATAATAGTGCATTTAGTTATTGATTAAAAAACAGCAACTAATTTTTAAACTAACCGATTGTGTCACATAAGATATAAACAATGAAAGTTGTTTGGTTTATACAAAATAATAGTTTTATTTAGAACAAAACATAATCACTCAATTTGCACAAATCTATGTTTAATACAAAACCAAACGACTGATTCTGTCAAGGATTTTTAAATCAAGTACATTTTAAACTTGAAAATAAAATATAACACAACTGTAATAATGTAATAAAAACTGTAAAAATGTAATAAAGCGTATGTGTATAAAAAGTACAATTAAGTTTATTGAAATAAAAATTAATATATGAAACAGTTTTTGTGCCTATCTAATAACACAGAAAAAAATTATAATTGCATCGTTTTTTGAGTCTACCAAAAACATTTCAACAGTATATTTTCAAGAATTTTTTCATCGGATCTTTCCTTGGTCACGCTAATATCTACTTTTACCAAAATTTCTACATGAAATTTAGGGAAAAAATCATTTTGGGCCAAAATCAAATTTCAGTTATAACACTTTTGTGTAATTAATTAAAGCCACATATCAAAAGTTATACAAAAAGGACAACAGCCACCACAAATTAGAAATATGGTGACCGCAAAAAACACAACATTCTGGCATTGGTTGCAGGTAAATGACGACAGAACTATGATAAATATTGTTGTTTACAACTAGTGTCACACAATTATTATTAACTAACCTACAATTGATCTTGAACTTAGAATGTTTAATTTCATAAAATAATACCAACTTGAAATCAACCACTTAAATAAACTCCTTTTAAGTAAATGATCAACTTAAAATAGTTGATTTCAATCATTGTTTAATTTAAATTTACAAGATTAAAGCAGATTTTTCATTAAGCAATGAAAAGTCATTTTGTCTTTATAAGTTTCAGAAAATCATTAACAGAAGAAATGAAAAAAATGACTGACTGTACATTTCCATTTCAAAAAGCTGATTTTTTGGCATAACCTCACCTGGCCTATTCTGATGTAAGCTTAAAACGTGGTCTAACTCTTGCGCACTGCACAATGGTGTTTCTACTTCATATGTTATATTGAAAAGACTGTAGTCAACCTCATGTTCACCTGTCTCTTTCTTAAACGCTACTAGAGGTTCGAAGCGACGACCCCACAGAATTTCCTTAGGTAAATATGAAGACCTTGCCTGTGTTGTCATTCCAGTTGACTCAATGACACCTGCAATTAGAAAAATATTTAAGGTGAATTTTCTTTATTTTGCAAAACATTACTAGACTTACAGGTAACACAATTTTGAACTAATGTAAAATCATATAAATCCAATACTTTATTACTCTATATATGTGGTTTTTAGCGTGGCTATCTATGGTATCACTATAGATTAGTGTAGTAATTAAATTAACATATACTAGTTTAGTGTGACCACCAAAATCCATGAATTAAATATTTTTCATAAAAATAAAAAGATTCATTTTCCTGAATATACTGGTAATGGGAAAAAGAAATGAAAACACTATCAAAAACTGACAAAGCAAACATTTTTTTTTTTTTTTGAAACTGGGGATCCTATGAAACCACATAGTCTCAACAAAGTATTTAAAAAAATAGTTTTATTTTTAATAAAACAAAGTTTTAATCATCAACTGCACAATTCTATATACTGTACAAACCATATCAAGTTTGGTTTTCCAAAGTTTTTTTTAACAAAACATTCTAAATAGTATGCACAACAAATAAAGGAACCAGTGGGCCATGCCTCAGTTATAAAAAAGCTAATAAGGCATCTATTTTTAAAATAATTATATTTAAAGAAACTGAAATGTAATTAATGAATGAGTTTTGGAATGACTTTTTAATAAAATATGGGCATTTGAAAGCCACAAGTAATTTTGTCATTATTAAAGCCTGTACAAAAAAATATATAACTAATCCAGTTTTACCAATTGGCAAAGATGATAACTGTAAATAAAGAAATAAATCATTCTTTAAAAAATACAAAAACAAGCAGGTTAACTTTTTTATGAGCAAAAAGCATTTCCATGCTAATTGTTTTCCTACAGATTTACTACTGCCCTAAATATATTGATTATAACTCGAGAATATTAGTACATCTGTAGTTAGATGACTTCTGTAATATACTGTAAAGTCCTATTTTGAAACTAATAATTTTGTAGGTTAGGAATTAAAAGTAATAGATTATTGTATTTTGCATAGTAGACAAAATAACACCTGATCAACTGTAATATTTGACAATAAATAAAATACGCAATAATTACTAACTTAAAATAATTACTAACTTAAAATATTAATTAAGAATATATATAAACATACAGTATAACAATTAACGAGTAATTAATAAAACTCAATAAAAGGTAAACATTAACATTTAAGGTAAACAAGAAATTGAAAAATTGAAACTAGAATGTAAAAGTGAATTTCAGTGCAACCTATTGGTGAATAATAGAAGCAAACTGGTTAGTATTTTAGCCGATAGAATGCGAACATCTACACGCTTTGACAATACTTTAACGTTTTCCCGGTTTTTCGCATCTATTTTTGAAAACAGTTTGTAGCCGTAATCACAGTAAAATTTTGTCCTGAAATCATGTGTCGTATTACCGTATTCAAGTTAAAACAAAATTATATTCATACTAAAAATGGCAGCTGAAAATTAGAACTTTTCTGAATTAAATATTATAACCAGCGCGGTAGTTCGAAGCGAAATTTGGAGCATTGCAAGAAAAAATAAGAAAGGAAACATTTTAATCTCATCTCATTGATGTAATAGAGTCCCCCACTTTTGATTTGTCCCCTACTAACAATTCAAATGTCTCCAACGTCCAAAGTAAATCTGTTAAACAAGGAAAGTTTTATTTATAATAACATCTCGGTGGTCCTTGAGTCCGCAAGTCCTCAGTCTGCATGTTAGTTTATTTTTAAATGTCTCAAATTATTTGTAGGTTATTTACATACGCTACGTCTAAGCAAAGCGTAGGATTTATGACACTGTTGTATTTATTTGGATACACATGTTGTAATTTGTAGGCCTAAAACAAACAACTAAGAAATTTTTATCTAAGAAAAGAGTTAAAGTTCACTAAAATTTGGTCTTAAAGATGATAATGATTTTAAGCTTACCATAACCTAACCTAACCATAACCTAGCCTAACCTAACCTAAATAACGTAACCTATATACGCTAGTGGTCGCTATAAAATTTTGGGTAATTTTCTTACGTAGGCTAAATATTTAAACGAACTTCACATTATGAGGACTAATAATTATTAATTGTTTATTGAGAAAGTGAATTAAAACGGGCGTTGAAGCCTAAATTAATCACAGAATCAAAAGAAAGTCTTAAGTTTGAGACAGCACTAATCATTTAGTACAACTAATGTATACTAAAATAATTATTACAACAAAATACCTTTCATTCCATCGATGTACAATAAGATATCAACAATACGTAGTTATCTATGTCAGTTTACTGTATTTGCCAAAACGGCTTCGTTTTCTTCATTCTTGGCCGAATAAACAGGCGCCAGCTTAGATGTTCTCCTCTCATTTTTCAATTTTTGTTAAACAATACCAGGTCAAGCAGTTTGACTTCGTTTTATTTCAAATTGATTTTTCGTGCCAACATATAACATCGTTAAAGGTAACTATCGTGTCTATTAATTTCCACTGTGTCTAAGTGGGGTGATTTTTTCTTTTAATTATGTTAACAAATGGTATAAGGTTTGGTTGAGTTGGGTTTGGTTAGGTTGGGTTGGATTTAGTTAGATTAGGTAGGATTGGCACCTTAGTCTGAAAACATTTGTAAGGCGTTTCGTTTAAGCTGGTCAGTTTAATTCTATTTAGGCTAATTCACGAATCCTAAAAGCTGTTTATGTGTACTTCTGTTGGAACGAAAACGTTTTCAGTTCTTCAAAACTACGTAGCCTATCCAGTCGTTTCTGTCTGCTAATATAATCTGTATCTGAGGGTCCTTTGGATTTATCCCATTTTTCAGGATATTCAAATGTTTTCTCACAATGCTTCTGACGTTATTCTAGTCGTACAAACTAACTTCTTCAGCTTATCACTGTGGATTTTCTCTAATAGTTAAGGGTCCTTAAATAATCCATTTTTCAAAATTGTGTTCATGAAACGGTTCGGCAATGAGTCTTAACTCATACATCCAACGATTTTCAGCGCTATCAGGCTTCCGGTCTCGCCTAGTCATCTTTAATGTTGTTCCTCTTCTTCTCTGACCTTGAAGAAGGAAATGGACAATAATCACCCTTTTTTGTTTGCTCATCCACGTCTTTGTTTTTCACATACCATCGCTTGGCATATCCTCGCAGCCTAACGTGATAAGTCAGTTCAGTAACGCTCATTCTCTGTTCTAATTTACCTTCACAGGTGTAAATTGTTTTGTTATTTGGGAGAGAACTGAACCATTTAAACTACTAAACTAAATTGTCCTTGTTTGTGGAAAAGTATATCAAACATATTGAAGGGAGAAACTCACCTTCTAGTATAACTACAATCTCAAACTTCTCCTTCAGCATATCTGTGGCGGAGAGTGTGTACAGTGGCGAAGAAGGGTTGATCTTGTGCACGATAGTCGTCGGCCAGATGAAGAAGATCTTGTCTTCCTCTCCATCGCCTCCCACTTTCAGCTCTGTCTGATAGAATGGCAAGAGCTCGCCTTCTCTCGTCACCTGGGAAACGTATAGTAAACAGTGTCAATAAACATGAATTTTGTAAGTGAAAAACATTTAAGGGCATTATTAAATATCTTTTTTTTATTTATCATATTTATTTATATTACCCTGAATTTCTTTTAAAAAATCGAAATGAACTTCCAACAAATAAATCGAAAGAAACAAAATGGACACCTAACATTAACACATTAGCCTATACATTAATATGTTCACCTTTATCAATCATTGTGACCACAATATTAGCATCGCACTTGGCTTATTGTCTCCGTAAAGAAGCTTCCTCCAGACAGTTCTAAAAGTAAATCATTTTTAAGTCTACAAAAAAAAAATGTTATAGGTTTGCGTACAGAATCCAATCCGGTCAACGTTTGAACATCGCGGCATCCGGCTGTCTCGGTGACGTGATGGAAGCGAATGTCCAAAAGTAATTTTTTTATCTTAACATTTTTTGAAATTCTGATTACACCATCTGTCTGTATTAGCGTTTTCAACTTTTAAATTACACTGGAAATACGAATTAATCAATTTCATGATTTCAACGGATTTTGAAAATTCGAAATGCTAATTTATGCAGTTTTCAACGCTGATTACATAACAAAAAGTGAAATCATATTTTCAAAAATAATTAAAAAACATAAAAGTTAGACATTTTCAAAGATTTTAAAATAGCCGCCATTTTGAAACCGTTTAACGAGTTTCGCTGGTTAACGAAGTTGACCAAGCTATTACTAAAATCGATTTAAGTGCCGTTTGAAAAAATCGGGATAAAATTGTGAACTTTAGCGGGCTAAAATACACACGCGCGCGCGCGCACACACACACACACACACACACACACACACACACACACACACACACACACACACACACAGAGAGAGAGAGAGAGAGAGAGAGAGAGAGAGAGAGAGAGAGAGAGAGAGAAAGAAAGAAAGTTGTTTATTGTGGCACAACGTCAGAAAATGTAAACTTTCTATCCGAACACAGCTAGAAAATTTTCTCGTTTTTTCAAGAAAATGTTGACAATCGCTCATTTCCTTACTCAGAATTACTCGCCATTCAACATTTAAATTTTTAAATGCCAAATGAAAGTATTTTCCCAGAACTTCCACTTACAAATTTTCTAATTAATATAGTTAATTCTGTACAATGTGTTGTGTTCTTAATTATTTTTAATTTTTCATAAAACTGAAATACTGCCGATTACATTAACAAATTAAATAGCAATAAAATATTAAACGTATTTTTCTCAACGCTGGTCACAATATCTAGGTCACACTATTAATTACAAGTTTGTAAATAAGGAAACACCGATGAGATGATTTTTAAAACTTGGGCCGATTTCCCGTTTACCTCAAATAATTTTTGAATTTGTTTTTTTTTTGTAATAATTAAATGTGATCGTGTATAATATTTTGCACAATTTATTTGATTAACCATGAAATGCTTTTATTACAGATTTTTTATTGATTTAAATTATAACCGAGCGAAGCGAAGTCTCTTTTAACTCGACCGTTCTGCATAAGGTTTGTGTGTTTGTTACGCAGTTTTGACGAAACGCATTGACCGGTTGTTTTAAAATTTTGTACGGATATACTTTGTATAAAGCCTGAACGACGTATGTGTAAGATTGTGTCTTGTTCACCACCGTTTCAAGATGGCGTCCACTGATTTACGGTAACGAGTGTACGTAGTTTTGGCGAAACGCATTAAGCAATTATTGTATAAAGCCCGAAAGACGTACGTGTAAGATTTTTTCCCATTCACTTCCGTTTCAAGATGGCGGTCTCTGTTTCAACGTTGAGAGTGTAGTTGCTGGTTATTTCCTGTAATACTGGCTGAACCTATCATAATTTTGACCGCTTCATGGAAAAAACATAAAATTTCCAATAAAGTTGATACAATAGGCTAATATTTTTCGTAAATATTACGGTTACCGGTTAAACTGGTGGGAAAAGTTACGAGCGCTGTCGTGGAGCGTTCTGTGTATCAATCAAGAATATATTACGGGGTCCACTATTCTTTGAACCACTAACCAGTAGTGGTTAGTAGAAGATTAGAAAGAAATTAGAAAGTAGGTTACATTAAGCAATAAGAAAGCAGTCATGTAAGAACTAAATATAAAAGACGAAAATGCACTCACCTTTTTCTTGATCAGCTGCGCCCGCACGTGAGCCTCAATGATGTGGGACTTCCTCATATCGCCCACGCGGAACATGAGGCACATCTCACCGTCACGCTGACATATCACCGCCTCCCGGCTGAACAGCAGAGTCTGGGTTCGCTTCTTGGGGCGCGACAGCTTGGCGAACACGACGCCCACCATGAAAGCTTGTATCATCACACCCGTGATACTCTGCAGGCACATCACGAAAATCGCCTCCGGGCACTCCTCGTTGGTGTAGCGTGCCCCATATCCTGGGGATAAACACACATGGAATCTGATATCAATTGTAGAGGAATTCTTTCAGCTAAAACATATTTACTTCCGTTGACGCCGGTCAGTGTCAATGGAGTCCAGGATAGTACGCGTCACCAGTGAAGACCATTGAGTAGCGCGCTGTTGCCAAATACTGGCACAGTTTGGCAACTCTGCTTAGTTGCTAGCACCTAGAGAGTTCTTCAATAGAATTCACTGGTGACGCCCTAGGCCTTTTTAAAGTGTCAGGAGTAACGTTTGATTTTTTTTAGTATTTTAAGGCGAAAAGTACATTGAGGCTATTATAGTCTCCATAAATGTAAGTCGTAAGTGTAATTGTAAGAGTGTTAGACTCGGGTACTGCGCAGCTAGTCTGCACCCCTGCGTGGAATATAACGTTTAAATTGTCTTCCAACTCCTCTATTACAATTGTGCAAAGACTGAATATTAATTTGCTTCAAATAAATTTAAAAAATCACAAATTAAATTTTATCTAAAAAAACGTTACCATTCAAACACAAGTTATCGTAAACATGTTTTTAAGAAATCTGACACCTACACAAAAATCACTGTAAACATCTAATCAAGTACAGGCCTAACTTAATAAATAACCCTGACTGACTGGTTCACGAAAAAAACAATATTGTAATTTCAGTTTTGCTTAAAAATGACACAATAACACACCTTACATTTCTATAAACTAAAATTACCAATACTTTAAGTTTCGAACAGCGTTCCATTCACTTTAAGGAAAAGTCAAATAAACGAAGTAAAATATTGCTAAAAATTTCTCGTTTTTAATTAAATTATCCAAAAAGTGATCAAATTAATCCTAAAACGTCGAAACGAAACGTAAAAGTTGCTAAACTGAACATATTATACAGATTGTTGTCGACAAAAAACCAATTAACTGTAATAAAGAAAATCTGAAAAGACGAATGTCACAAAATCTAAATTTGAAACAAGCAAAGGTTTGTGCTTAAATTTAAAATTCCAGGCGACAGACGAATTTAATTGTAGTTTTCTGATTAAATTCAGGACCGACTTTTTTAAAATTTTGTATATAAACGCCCCACAAGTTACAGCAAACTTAGGTTATGTTCAAACACGAAATTTTAATATCTACCGCACTTTGCGGTTGAAGGCATTAAATTATCATAGCGATACATGATCACTGACTCATAATGCCATACTTTCAGGCGTGCGAGAAACATGAATCTGTATAGACCTACAAGAATATCTCATAAACTAACAACCCGAAAGGTTCAAGAAAAATTTACTTGTAGGCCTATGTGACCTTTCACAATTAATGGTAAAAAGAAACGAATAATATACAACAATGTAAAGCAAGAAGTTTAACAGCGTTATAGCACCTCTTTATAAACTATGAAATATAATTAAAATATATATGACCTTTGAAATATGTGGCAATCATAACTTTCCTTGTTAGTATATGAACGAAAAGGAAAAGAGGTTAGGACTTTTTTTTATAAAATCGCTATCCATAATTAAACGTAAAAATATGAATTCTGTAAATAAAATAATAATTCATAAAATACCATTGGCTGGTATTGAATTACTGTGATACACAAATCTTTAATTCAGTACTTGTATTTTAATATTCCTTCTGGTATATATCTTCATAATTAAAATAATTGGAAAACCATGTAGGCCTACCGTTTTCTTGTTAATATGAACTTCTGTTAAAATGTATATAGAATAATTTCTTTTATGGTTATATTTATATTCTTTTATGGTTATATTTATATATTTTTTGTATGAGCTGTTAATAAAGCAATGCTATTCATTATATTTAGGTTATTTTAAAACAATAGGCCTTAATATATTCTATTTCCGTATTTAAAGCTGAAACCTAAACAATTAATTATATAATTATTACATCGTATCGTAATGAAATATTTACAAATTAAACTTAATATAACCGGATTTTACATTTCATACCTAAATTAGGCTACAGTATTTACTGTTTACTAGAAGCATCTTTTATTTAATAACATTTACATATTAGAATTGGCTTAGATTATCTTGCTGATTACACATTCAAAACTGATTCGGTCAATAATAATTTAAGTCTTGGATACAGTAATAATTTAAATATTGCTTTCAACAATGTTTTTTTAAGTCAGCTGTTTTGGTACACACACAATTAATTGTCACATTTGTCTGTACTGTGCTGCACTCTCACGGGGACACTTTATACTGCTCGTGGAATTTTGTTTAACATTTTTTATCGGTTTTAAGTCGGTTGTATTTTATTGCATAGCCTTACAATGGGAAGTATGAAGCGTGAGAGTTCCCTGGTGTTGTGACAAACCTGTAGGTATTCCATATGCAGTTTTATTTATACAGGTCCTTATTTTTAGTACAAAACGGATCGGAATGCTTATCGTAATAATATATGAGATTGTCAAAAATATTATCGTAACGGGAAAATTAAATTTAAACATGCTTTTTAAGTAGCTGATAATAAAATCTATTTATAATTTAATTAATTTTATATTTCATACTATTCCTTTTTCGAATTTTCGCTTACTCCAAAAGGTCAGATAGGACCCGACAAAAACGTTTTAAGAAGTTGAGTTATACAAGCAGTTAATTCAAAACCTCTTGGTTACATTGTAAAAAGCTTTGTGCAAGTTGTTTAACACCGTTTACACAATAAAAACTGTTACGGTAAATGAACAGTAACAGAATTGACACAATTCCCAATTCCTGCAAAATCCCACATGCGCTAGACTCACCTATTGTGTGCTGCGTTTCCACGCTGAATAGAAAACAAGCCGTGAAAGTTTTCACCCCGGTTAGACAAGTCCTGGAACTGTTGGATTGCAGGGGAATGTCCAGGTCACCGTGGGAGTACACAATCAGCCACCACACAATGGCGAAACCTAACCAGCTGAGCAGGAAGTTAAGGGCGAACACTAAGAGAGTCCACCTCCACTGTGCGTCCACCAGTGTTGTGAAAATATCCTGCACACAGAACAAGCAACCGTCAGTTTGGAATGCTCAGATAAAAGAATTTAAAATTTAAAAAAATATTTTTTCTCATTCTATTTTTCGAAAACCTGATTTTACAATCGTAATCAGCATTAAAATCCGGTACACGTTAAGATTTTAAACTCACAAATTGTACTGAAAATACAAAAATGAACCCAGACAGACGTCAAATTTATTTTCTAAATTTCAATGGATTTTGAAAATTTTAAATATTTATGCAGATTTTATCGCTGATTACGACTGATTTTCAAAAGAGTGTAAGATGACTATTTTACGATTTTATTAAAGATTTGAAACGGCAGCCATTTTGAAACGGTTGAACGGATATTACAAAAAGAACGAATCGCCGTCGGTTTCATTTTTTCATTTTCAACTAAATTTAAAAAGATAAAATTTAGATTTTAACGCTGATTACAAAGATAAAATTATATTTTCAAAAATGTTACGAATTTTTCAATTTTTGAAATGGTTGCCATTTCAAAACTGTTTAGGAATTTTTGTGGGAATGATACATGTCCACGTTGTTACAAAAATCGATTTTTGTGCAAAGTTTAAATTGAACCGGACTGAAAGCGTGCTAACATATATTTTCAAGGCTGGGTCTTACCATGATGGCCGCTACAATAGTTTTCCGATGTTAATTCTTTAATAATAATAGTAGATTGTTAATCATATTAAATAGATTAATAATGCTTATGTTAATAATGCATAGCTTCGTAGATTGTTAATAATACTAGATAGATTAGTAATACTTACATTAATAATGCTACGTAGATTATTAATAATACTCATATTAATAATGCATAGCTTCGTAGATTGTTAATAATACTAGATAGATTAGTAATACTTATATTAATAATGCTACGTAGATTGTTAATAATACTAGATAGATTATACTTATGTTAATAATGCATAGCTACAGATTGTTAGTAATACTAGATAGATTAATAATACATATACAGATTGTTAATAATGCATAGAATCGCTAATAATATGAGTAGCTTGTTAATTAAGAAACTAAGTTGGGACTTTCGCGTTTTATCTTTTTATCTAAACACAAAAAAACCAAGAATACAAGTCCCTTTAATGTGACAGTACAGAAATATAAGACTTGACTTGAGAAGTAACACTGGCGGCTTAATGCATTGTTCTGCAGTGCCAGCCATAAAGTCCGGCTTTTAATGTTAACGCTCTCCATACTAGTGTTCTGTCTACAAGTCGCATAAAAGTAAATTAAAGGCTTCGCAATTAAAATGAAAAGAGATGTTTACCTATTCCCCCCCCGCCCAATTTGGAGGCGGCCCAAAAGGTTCAGCAATGATGAAAAGTCATATTATTTTGGCTCAAAACGTACAGTGACTCGGCCAAAAACAAATGTTCTAAATTTAAACACTCGAAATGTGTAACAGGCCATCTTGTAGTGTATAAAATACATAACAGTAACCTATCGTGTGTAATACAAGAATAACTGATTACAGTCAACAATCGTTCTTCTTTTAACCGAAATAATTATTTTCATTCTGGTTCGAAAAAAATACGAGTGAAACTTATCTTAGTCTGCTACTAGAAACAGTATAAATATGTTCTTATAATATCCCCATTATAACAAGACTAAAAAAATCGCGCTTTTTTATGTTAGAAGTATAAATGAAATTTTGTAATAAATACATAATCTAGGCACGCAACTGTCTCGCTGACGTGATTGAAGCGCGTAATTTTTTACCTCACCCTTTTTATTGAAACTCTAATTTCATCATCATAAACAGAAATAGATTCTGTATAACATTAGCAATTTAACCTTTCAGATTGTATTGAAAATATAGAAATACAAGCCCTGACAGCCGACAAATTAAATTTCTTAATTTCAACGGATTCTGAAAATTAAAAAACGTTAATTTATGTAGTTTTTAACGCTGAAATTAGATTTTTTAAAAATATTTAATCCAAAAAAGTTATGACATTTTTAAAATCGCCACCATTTTAAATCCAACAGAGGAAAAAATAAAACGAATGAGCTTTGTTGTAGCTCTACAGCTCAAACTGTTGTTTAAGCTATTGTAAAGACTATACAACCGATTTTAATAAAACTAACACCATGTATAGAAACATCTTATGTATTTTTATAACATATTGTAAATTCAAACTAATATATTTCATGGTTAATGAAATATTTAGAATAAACATTTTTTGGTTATGTTCAGAAGTAACTGGACGTTTTCGAATATCCTAGTCAAAATTTTACAATATGTTTATCAATTTGTAATAAATAAATAGTGAATGTTTAATCGAAATCGGTTGAGAGAAAATGTTTTCATTATCGCAAAAATCAAGATGCCACTCAAAATTCAATCGGTATTGTAAATGTGAATTAAAAAGTCACCAATAAAAGTTAATAACGTTATAATAATTTATAACGTTATAATAGTTTTTATTTTGTTATATTATGATGTAGATAAATGTTAATTTTTTAAAAAAAATATCAGTAGTGTATAGTTTCAATTTATCGATAAGATCAGCCGCCTCGGTGGCCTAGTGGATAGCGTACTAGGCTTTCACCCCGAGGACCCGGGTTCGATTCCCGGCGATGGCTTGGCATTTTCATACGCTATAAATCATCCCATCCCATCGTCTGCATTAGCCCAAGTGTGCACAATAGTCGGACGTTAAAAAAAAATCGTTAAGATCGGTAATATAATTGGACCAATACCAGACCAACAATAAATAGCGATTGGTCAGTGAATAAAAAATCAATTTTGTATTCATTGTTACAGTCGATCATTCCCCACGACTGACATATCTTTTCTCTAAATAGCAGCCTACTGTATTTATGCAAGTTATGTTAAATTTAACTCACTGTTTTCTTTATAAAAATTAGTTCTTTTACTTTACGACCTGTTGGATGTCCGAACCACCTTTAGTTCATATTAGTTTGGACAATAAACTCTACTGTATAGGCCTATATATTGATTGAAAAATTGTCACGTATATATTAGAAAGTGTTGTGTTTTTAAAAACGTTATTTTATTGTGACTTGTTTACAAACAACAGATACACCAAATGTATA
This sequence comes from Callitettix versicolor, assembly GCA_022606455.1. Classification (NCBI taxonomy): domain Eukaryota; kingdom Metazoa; phylum Arthropoda; class Insecta; order Hemiptera; family Cercopidae; genus Callitettix; species Callitettix versicolor. Next base: position 17,469,185 of record CM040186.1, read on the forward strand.
GGCGCCTAAATCATTTCGCAGTATTACTAAACATAAAGTGAAATAGTTATTTAAATGTTCAGTTCAGATTGTTTGACATTCCAATTTAAGTTTAGGCCATTTAAAATTTACAGTACTTCGAATAAATCACACGAAGCCGAAACAGTTTTTAATATTACAACTCGTAAAATGTATGATTAAAACGGTGATTTGAAATTTAATGAATCAAATACGTCGTTTTACTGCCGTAACGGAAATAACTGCGGCACTCAACTGTCTCGATAAAGCAACAGAAATAACTGCGGCACTCAACTGTCTCGATAACGTAACGGAAATAACTGCGGCGCTCAACTGTCTCGATAACGTAACGGAAATAACTGCGGCACTCAACTGTCTCGATAACGTAACGGAAATAACCGCGGCACTCAACTGTCTCGATAACGTAACGGAAATAACTGCGGCGCTCAACTGTTTCGATAACGTAACGGAAACAACTGCGGCACTCAACTGTCTCGATAACGTAACGGAAATAACTGCGGCGCTCAACTGTCTCGATAACGTAACGGAAATAACTGCGGCACTCAACTGTCTCGATAACGTAGCGGAAATAACTGCGGCACTCAACTGTCTCGATAACGTAACGGAAATAACTGCGGCGCTCAACTGTCTCGATAACGTAACGGAAATAACTGCGGCGCCCAACTGTCTCGATAACGTAGCGGAAATAACTGCGGCACTCAACTGTCTCGATAACGTAGCGGAAATAACTGCGGCGCCCAACTGTCTCGATAACGTAACGGAAATAACCGCGGCACTCAACTGTCTCGATAACGTAGCGGAAATAACTGCGGCACTCAACTGTCTCGATAACGTAACGGAAATAACTGCGGCGCTCAACTGTCTCGATAACGTAACGGAAATAACTGCGGCGCCCAACTGTCTCGATAACGTAACGGAAATAACTGCGGCGCTCAACTGTCTCGATAACGTAACGGAAATAACTGCGGCACTCAACTGTCTCGATAACGTAACGGAAATAACTGCGGCGCTCAACTGTCTCGATAACGTAACGGAAATAACTGCGGCGCTCAACTGTCTCGATAACGTAACGGAAATAACTGCGGCGCTCAACTGTCTCGATAACGTAACGGAAATAACTGCGGCGCCCAACTGTCTCGATAACGTAGCGGAAATAACTGCGGCAACCAACTGTCTCGATAACGTAGCGGAAATAACTGCGGCGCCCAACTGTCTCGATAACGTAGCGGAAATAACTGCGGCACTCAACTGTCTCGATAACGTAACGGAAATAACTGCGGCGCTCAACTGTCTCGATAACGTAACGGAAATAACTGCGGCGCTCAACTGTCTCGATAACGTAACGGAAATAACTGCGGCGCCCAACTGTCTCGATAACGTAGCGGAAATAACTGCGGCACTCAACTGTCTCGATAACGTAGCGTAATAACTGCGGCGCCCAACTGTCTCGATAACGTAACGGAAATAACCGCGGCACTCAACTGTCTCGATAACATAGCGGAAATAACTGCGGCACTCAACTGTCTCGATAACGTAACGGAAATAACTGCGGCGCTCAACTGTCTCGATAACGTAACGGAAATAACTGCGGCGCCCAACTGTCTCGATAACGTAACGGAAATAACTGCGGCGCTCAACTGTCTCGATAACGTAACGGAAATAACCGCGGCACTCAACTGTCTCGATAACGTAACGGAAATAACTGCGGCGCCCAACTGTCTCGATAACGTAACGGAAATAACTGCGGCGCTCAACTGTCTCGATAACGTAACGGAAACAACCGCGGCGCTCAACTGTCTCGATAACGTAACGGAAATAACCGCGGCACTCAACTGTCTCGATAACGTAACGGAAATAACTGCGGCACTCAACTGTCTCGATAACGTAACGGAAATAACCGCGGCACTCAACTGTCTCGATAACGTAACGGAAATAACTGCGGCACTCAACTGTCTCGATAACGTAACGGAAATAACTACGGTACTCAACTGTCTCGATAACGTAACGTAAACAACTGCGGCACTCAACTATCTCGATAACGTAACGGAAACGAATTTCCGAAAGGGATTTCCTCATCTAACCCTTTCTGATTTCATTTTTATTTCATTTTTTAAAAATTAATTCTGATAGCTGTTAAATTAAATTTATCAATTTCAACTGATTTTGAAAACTCGAAATTCAATGCCGTTTTTAAACGTTGATTACGGGTGAAATCTGATTTAATTTAACAAGAAAAATTTAAGTTTTTCACAGACTTTAAATGGTTTACCCAAGCTACTAGACTACCAAAATCGATTTTCGTACCAAACTTGAATCAAATCGGACTAAATTTGCAAACGTTATATATCTGATTTGACATTTATAATCAAACAGCGTTTAAAATTGAATAAATCTGAAATTTTCAAAATCCTTTAAAATTAAAAGATGTAATTTGACGTCTGTCAGGGTTCATTTTATTATTTTTAATGCACATAATTGCAATTTACATTTTAATGCTGATTTTTTCAAGGGTGATATCAAAATATTACTTTAGAAAATTCACTTCAGCAATTATTAGATTCTGATAGACTTATAATTCAGGTCATATAAGTCGAAAAAGCAAGATACAATTGTAGTAATGTTTCCTTCAGATAAGCCCTACTTCAACTAGGTAACTAGATCGACCTGGACATTTTAGGGAGGAGCTCGATAAACGGGTCAGAAGTTAAGTAAGGTTTGATCCGGTATTGCAAAACTTTCTTTCGTTGAATTATTGTCTGTGAAAACTTCGGTTCGAAAAACAGTAAATAACAAAAATCGAGTCTGTGTACCAAACTTTAAATTATCTACTATTGCAGAAAAAAAATTGAATAATCGTGGCACGCAGCTGTCTCGCTGACTAATGGAAGCGAATTTTCTTTTTACTTTTCTTTGAAAATGTGATTTTCATTATAAAGAGTGCTGAAATCTGCATGTACTGCGTTTTAAACATCTTACTTGAACTGAAAATGAACCCCGACCGCTGTCAAATTAAATGTCTGAATTCCAGTGGATTATTCAGTTTTAACGCTGATTACGATGGTGAAATTAGATAGGCCTACATAAAAAAATATATTTTTAAATATTTTGAAATTCCGCCATTTTGAAACTGTTGAACGGATTTTGCTGGATAAAGAAACTTACCCAAGCTATTAACAAAACTGCTTCTTGTGACAAGCTATATATATATATATATATATATATATATATATATATATATATATATATATATATATATATATATATATATATATATATATATATATATATATATATGAAAAATATATATATTGAAATAGAAGGCTATTCTATTGAAAAATGATCTATTGGAGCGGACACTGAAATGAGCGTCGATCCTATCCACTAGAGATTCTTTGTGATAGAGTAGTTAAATTTGTTTGTGTGTGTGCGCGCGCGCGTATGTGTGTGTGAGAGAGAGAGACACACACAGCACTCTCAAATTATCAATTTCGGTCCGATTTTATCCAAATTACGAAGATGAATTTGACAGAGGTTGGGGTTAATTTTCTTATCTTTAATGTAATTTTTTTTAAATGCTAATTTATGCAGATTCTTGCTGATTACGATTGTGAAATTAGATTTTCAGGAGATAGTAAAATATTTTTAAAATTTTGCTTCCATCACGTCCGCAAGATAGTTGCGCCCAATGTTAATTTTATTTAGATTTGAGTACGTACTTCAATAATTTCGAAAACAGTTTCGTTTCACTCACGCATTACATAAGAACTCTTTTATGATTGAGGAAGCGTTATAACAACTTCATTGCTTTCTGGTTAAATACTTTAAAGCAGTTACTAGCAGTGTGTAGTGCAGTATTACATACACACGCTACCAACTTTAACATATAGTCCGATTAAAAACACCGGTAATTGTATAAAATGAATAATGCCAACTTAACAGATGTAAAGATCAAAAGACTCGACAGTTAAGATTTATCGTCGGCACACTTGTGGCGTGCAGTTCTGCCAACATCGGCCCAACACCACCAGATGTAGCCTAGGCTGTCATTTAATACTGGTCAATAATTTATTCAGAGTAGCGTTTTGGACATTAATTGATAGTTTTATAATTTAGTGGCTTTTACTGTCTCACTAAACGTGTGACAAAAAACGTGCCCAAAAAATTTATATTAAAAAAGGGGCGGTTTTTTAAAGCAGTTTATATTTTAACAAAAATGTAGTTTTTCAAACGGAGCCAGCGTTAAATTCAAATAAAATCAGCTGATTAAATGATAAGGTTCAATTTGTAAAGTGATGATGTAACCTGTAAAGCAGAATCGATTATACAGATTTCAAAATTTGAATGTATTTATTCGTTATAAACTCTCACTTGTCACAAATACATTGCAGCTATCATTACATAGGTTAATATATCAATTTCAATATAAAACAATTAATTACATTATTTTGATAATTCTTCTAGTCTATCCCATAATATTCTTCTTTTTTTAATATTTCTATATTTAGGACGGGATGGATCATATGAAATGTTATAGACTGTTACATATTCTCCAAGTTTTTCAGTCATGTTTGAAAAAGTTCTACCGCCATCAGCTGGTAAATAAAGCAAGACGCGTTCTGATCGCGGCAAAATTAAATATCTATCTAAATAAATACATCTAACCGTTAAATATACTAGAATGATAACTCTTATAAGAGCTTTGTGAGCGCTCACTGCTGGTGGCACCTTGCAGCAGAGTGTTTACAGATAAATTGACAATAATTTTTCCATTTTCTCAAATGTCTCCACCCCTTGTCCTTGCAGGAAGCAGCGATCGTAACAGCAGATAGTCCAACTACTTGGACGTTAGCCGATTATATCGAGCACGCTTTTTATAATGGTGGCTGTACTTCTAGTATGTTTATTTTCGATGATATAACTAACCTTTGATTGCCACCGTGACCGCATCGTTGTGCATGAACTTTTAATTAGCATTAAACATTTTCTGAGTCTATTGAAATTCATAAATTAATTTCACTTCGGTCAGGGTTCATTTTTATAATGACAATACTACGGAAACTTTAATATATGTTGATTGTTTCAAACTTCATAAAAATCGAAGTCGTTCAACAGTTTCAAGATGACTGTTATTTAAATCGTTAAAAAATCCTAACTTTTTTATCTTGTACTTTTACGAAAATCTAATTTTCGTTAAAATCAATCAAGATGACTGTCATTCAAATTGTTAAAAAATCCTAACTTTTTTATCTTGTACTTTTACGAAAATCTAATTTTCGTTAAAATCAATCAAGATGGCTGTCATTCAAATTGTTAAAAAATCCTAACTTTTTTATCTTGTACTTTTACGAAAATCTAATTTTCGTTAAAATCAATCAAGATGGCTGTCATTCAAATCGTTAAAAAATCCTAACTTTTTTATCTTGTACTTTTACGAAAATCTAATTTTCGTTAAAATCAATCAAGATGGCTGTCATTCAAATCGTTAAAAAATCCTAACTTTTTTATCTTGTACTTTTACGAAAATCTAATTTTCGTTAAAATCAATCAAGATGGCTGTCATTCAAATTGTTAAAAATCTAACTTTTTTATCTTGTACTTTTACGAAAATCTAATTTTCGTTAAAATCAATCAAGATGGCTGTCATTCAAATCGTTAAAAAATCCTAACTTTTTTATCTTGTACTTTTACGAAAATCTAATTTTCGTTAAAATCAATCAAGATGGCTGTCATTCAAATCGTTAAAAAATCCTAACTTTTTTATCTTGTAGTCTTACGAAAATCTAATCAACGTTAAAATCTTCATAAATTAAAATGTAAAGTTTAAAAATCCAATGAAAAATAAGTACGAATTTTTTAAAAAATTGTAACGCTGATTATGATGGTGAAATCAAATTTTCAAAAATGATTGCAAAATAAATCGAAACTCAGTAAGACTAGATTTCCTCTGAGACAGCTCTGGGCTGCAATTAATTGAAAATGTCAGGTTTGGTTAAATCTCTCTATTTACTCTCGCACTGAAAATTTCTTTTATTTAAAATTTAGAAAACTAACTGCAGTTACGAGTCTCTGCAAAATAATACGAGGAAATTTTGAGTAAATCTGAGAACAAAATACATTTTAACAGCTTTAATGATTTTGATTAAATTTTGTTAACAGACGGAAATATAATAGAAAAAGTAAAAAAAAAACACTAATTAAAAAATAAATGTTTAAGTAATAACGTTTTTTACATTTTTTAAAGCCCATACTTAATGCCAGTTAAAGTAATATGTACGAGGGATCGGCGTTAGCGAAGCTCAAAGCTTACGACAGTAATCTGCAGTCTCGAACCTATGATCATAAGGTGTCAAGTTTAGAGGTGTCCATTAGAATGTTTTTTTAATGAAAACAATACCAAGTTTATCCAATGAATAAAATTAAAGTTTTTACACAAAGTAATAGTGCAGCGAAAGTTTGAGCTAGTATTACATATGTGTTCAGCAATCAGCGAACAGCTGATTTTAAACAACAGTTGTTTACTTTGATGTTATTATAATGTAACTGACAACAGACCGCTAATGTGAAACTTACAAATAAAACAGTTCAATATGTCCTTGTGTTTCTATAACTCACCTGCAGATAGCGTCTCCTTCGTTTCCTCACGTTACCCTGTACAACATTACACTCCCCATGTTTGGACACCACCCTCTTCCTCTCTCTCCTGGAACTAAACCTTGTCTGTCGGTATCTGTAACAGTTTAAAACACTCGGTTGAGACTTGAAGACGACGGCACTTTGCAAAGGTTTTGAAAGTAAATCCTGCAAAGATATCGTACAAACATTAAATTTAATGAAATAAATTTGAAACCTAATTACGTTTTGTTTAGGTGCAGAAACTAATTACTCAAAAACAAAAAAATTAATAAATAAAACAAATCTGTCGGCGGTCAAGGTTTATTTTGGGATCTTCGATTTATTCTGAAACCGGAAATTCAGTTTTAAATTTTCTACACTGACTGACGGTCATATTAGACCGAGTGATATACATATACAAGTGATATACAAGCAAATTAAAAGGTAGATAAAGGAAATGTACTTGTGGGTCACCACTCAGACTGGACAGCTGGGCAGTTCTAGTTTTACGGTCGTTATTTCGGAAGACATAAAATTGTACCTTCACCAAAGTCAACAAGACTGGTTCAAGGACAAGTTATACTAACCCGCAACACTCTGCTGTCTCTGAGTTGCCTATCCAGCGCCGGGTGAAAAAAAATCAACATTACAAATTGTCTGTTACAGTCACGATAGCGTCTAAAAAGTGAGTCAAGCTAAACGGAACTTTGACATTTTTACTATCTAACGAAATGTAAAAAGTCTTGCGCTTGTAAAAAAAATTCAATGTCTTTTATTTATTGGATTTATTCGTTTTCTGATCACCTGATTTAGGAAAAGGTGTTTTCACTTATCAGTCTGTATGTTTTTGCACAAGCTAAAAAGTGAACTCATTGATTGCTTTTTTTGAATTTTAGCAAGTAGTTTGTTTTATCCATATCTTGCAAACATTTTGTAATTTCTCAAAAAAAGTAATTTGTGATCAAATTTCTATTTTCTATTTAAATTTGGAAACATTTAGTTCAATCAAAACAAAACGCATGGAAAAGAATTTGTTTGAGAATCCTTTTTTGTCCAATGTCACCATCATAATCAAATCAGCATTAAAATCTGCATAAGGAAGCATTTTAACAGAACCGAGATGACCCTACCTCCACAATGCTAAATTGTCCATATTTAGGAGCATTTATCTCAGAAACTAATAATTGTAGAAACTTAATTTTTGTTTTGTTTTGTTTAAAGATTGGAGCTTTTGGTTAATTAAAACAGAGGCTTTTTAAAATATAAATTATTTTCCAAATGGGACCACCGCTCAATTTTTACATAAAGAGGAATTTTGAAAAATCCTCTGCTAAAATTTTAGTATACAAAGTGTTAGTATTTTGAGAAAAGTGTTCCTGTATGATAAAATAACAATGCTTTTGAAAAACGCGATTTAATCGAATGAACAAATTTGTTTTCCAAACCTTAATACAGAAATATTTGAAAGCAAATAATTAATATTTTGTAAATTCATAAATTTATAATTTTTTTTTAGATGAACTGCCTTTCTTCAGCTCATGCTAGACCTAGACAAAAAAGATTGCTTATTTCAGAAGGCTTGTCTTGTTTCCTGCAACCACTAAACCCGTTTCCGTTCTTGAATTCAGAACTCTATGCATATTATTTATATATTTAAAATAACATTGATAACATTACCTCAACTAACATCACTACACAGGAAAAAAACTATTTATAAAGCAACATATGATTGTATAATCAGCTGCTCAGTGAATCTCGGAGAACATAGAAGAACAAAATAACAAAACAAATACATACATCGATAAAATTATACTATATAGAATGTTAAATTTACGCTTATCAGGCTGATATGACAAAAACGTTTGTTATTTATCTTCTACTATTCAAAGCATGAAGAATTTGGTGTCAAAATAAACAGAATGCAGTGCTGATTTTAAAATCATCTAAATATCGTTTTTTTTACCAAAATGGTCATCTCGATTCCCGATTTAAATTTTATTGGAGTTACTAAAATAAACATGGCGATATCAAGGTGAATTTTTGCGCATTCATTCAATTTATTGACCTTGTACGAGTAAATAAATTTAATGTATGAGTAAAATAAATTTGTAAATAATACAAAATAAATATGTATTACTATTTAATTTATTGATATTAATATAAAATTTATATTAAATATTAAATTTAATATCGTCATTAATGCTGATTTAAACGCTGGTTATGTTGGTGATATCAGATTTTTAAAAGTATGAGAAAAAACCTTATGAATTTTATCGCAATCAGAATTTTGTAGTATTATAGTTAAATACCTTTCGATTTTTGGAAAATACGTATCTGTTCATATTTCGTGCATATTATTTTTAAATATAGTGGTGTATTTACATTGGGATACATGTATGAGATACAAGCCAATTTGTATGAGCTCCAAGATAGCCTCACACATTCTGTAGGAGCAAAACTTTGCATGTACTTTGACTTGTACGAATTTATTTTCATATGTTTTTAGGTTATGTCAGTTTTTCTTGTTACATTTAATTACCTGTTTACTCAGCCGACAGGTTTTGATTTGTTGGCAATTCAGTTGCGTTTAATAGATTAGTTCGTTTTTAAATTCTGCCTCGTATAGTTTGATATACTGTTTTATTATACAGTTTTTAAATCCTCAGCCATCTTCTAATGATTTCGTTAACCAACACAGCACAGGCCTATGCACCATGAGTTTTTCTTTTTCTTAAAAATTCTCGTCGCCACCATATACGAGTTCTGTTTTTTTAGACTTTATTTACATCATTGCAGATGTTAATAAATATAAAAACTTCCCATTACTAGACACGGTTATATTGTATAAATGTAGAATATTTACACTTAAAGGACCTAGCACTGACTAACAGAAATTACCGTTTGAAAAATGGAATGTTTTCTATAAAAGTGTAAATGCAGGGCGTATTTTAACGAACTATTTGACATGTATGAGGCCTTATATCTAGCTCATACAAGGCCTCGTACATGCAGCCCAGTGTAAACGCACCATAAGAAATCATCACGACACGCAGCTGTTTCGCTGACATGATGGAAGCGAATTTCCAAATGTATTTTGTTTTATATTAACCTTTCTTTTGAAATTATTCACAAGCATTGCAATTGCCATTTAAAACTTAACTTTAACGTAAACTTAAAACGCGCATTTTAAACTTTTAAATTGCATTGAACATACGAAAGTGAACCCTGACCGCCGTCAAATTAAGTTTTTTAGATTTCAACGATTTTTGAAATTAAAAACGCTTATTTGTACAGTTTTAACGCTGATTACGGTGGCGAAATCAGATTATCAGATACGGTTTTGTTGTAAAAAATTAGAATATTTGCACTTAAAAGTACTGCCACTGGCCAACAGAAATTACCATTTAAAAAATGGAATGATTTGTATAAGTGTAAACACAGCGTGTGTTTTTACGAACTATTTGATATGTATGAGGACTTCTATGATCATACATGTATCCTAACGTAAAGATACTATTAAGGTTAATTTGACGGAGTTTTAATTCCGCTGTTACACACACATTGTTGCGAGCTCGAGCGAGCGAGACAGACTTGGCCCAGAATGACACCTCGCGGTATTGTTGTCGCTAGCTATAATTAGTAGAACACAAATAGCACGCACCAGAAATACGCCGCGCTCATTGTATACGCACATGCCGGTGTGATGACGTCACACTGTTGTGATAAGTGCGTCGAGTTGTAAACTGACAAAACTGTAGAACGCCTGTTCGTTTTCTCACAATACAGAGTTTAAAGATCGACGCAGATAATTCTGGTCCAGTGAGAATAAAGCAAGTGTCTAAGTGTCTAACAGTGCGCAGGTCTTTATGAGCTTACGTCGTGCGCACATCATTGAAGAGACTAAACGAATCAAACGATTTCATTGAAATTTGACATTGTCGTTGTAATTTACTCTAGTTGGGAAACGTATTTTATTAATTAAATTATATTAAGTAAACTGCGCGTGCGCGTGTGCGTGCACGTGTGTGTGTGTTTTAGCAAGCTCAAGTTCGCAATTTCAGTCCTACTTGATTCAAACTTGGCACAAAATCGAATTTGATAATAGCTCGGGCAAGTTCGGTAACCATCAAAATTCGTAATCAGCATGAAATACTGCGTAAATTAGCATTTTAAATTAAGAAATTTAATTTGACATCGGTTAGGGTTCATTTTTATATTTTAATTGTAATTTTTAGGTTTAAATATGCGAATTTTTAACGCTATTTATGATGGTTAAGTCAGAGTTTCAAAAGTTGATTGAGATAGAAATTGTTTTGGGAGGAATCCGCTTCTATTAGGTCAGTGAGACAGCTTCGTGTAGCGATTGTATTGTAAATTTGTTATTTGTGTAAGCCAAAATGAATTCGTTTATTTTTGTATATAGTTTAGGTTGGAAAATTAAATAAATAGGATGACGTAAATGTGGGGCGGAAATCGTTTAACGTAGGCTACACGTGGTAACTCATTAACTCACTGACATTAATTATTACCAACTATTAGACATGATAAAAAACTGAAACGTTCTGAAGATAGTCATTAGTAGCCTACTGTGTAACGTAACCAATGGCGATAGTAAAAAATCGCTGCACGCAACTGTCTCGCTAACGTAATTCAAGTGTTATTAATCGCACGCTCGCTGGAGTACATGGGAGCAAAAATTGATCAAAATCATTACAAAAGTCAGATAAAATTTTTTTTTTCAACAAAACATTGTCTAAAATTATTTTTTAAATGGTTCGCTGAAAAGAGCTGACCAGATATAGGTGCTAAATATCATTAAAATCTGTCAATTCGTTTAACCTTTAGTGAAGTGCAACGACAGACGTTTAACACACAGCTTTTCCACTCTGAACACACAAATATTTATGAAAACATCAAAATCGGTTTTGTTCACGAATAAAATGGTATCTATGTAGAAACATGATAGTGTAACATACGTTGCTTCGAAGCAAGATCAAATCAGCTGAGAGGGTGTTTTATTTAACAAAAAATCCTCCACTGATGAGTTTTGAGGTTTTTGGCTGTGTACCATAAAGTGGTTTTTGGCTGTGTACCATAAAGAGGTTTTTGGCTGTGTACCATAAAGAGGTTTTTGGCTGTGTACCATAAAGAGGTTTTTGTCTGTGTACCATAAAGAGGTTTTTGGCTGTTTACCATAAAGAGGTTTTGGCTGTGTACCATAAACAGGTTTTTGGCTGTGTACCATAAACAGGTTTTTGGCTGTGTACCATAAAGAGGTTTTTGGCTGTGTACCATAAAGAGGTTTTTGGCTGTGTACCATAAAGAGGTTTTTGGCTGTGTACCATAAAGAGGTTTTTGGCTGTGTACCATAAAGAGGTTTTTGGCTGTGTACCATAAAGAAGTTTTTGGCTGTGTACCATACAGAGGTTTTTGGCTGTGTACCATAAAGAGGTTTTTGGCTGTGTACCATAAAGAGGTTTTGGCTGTGTACCGTAAACAGGTTTTTGGCTATGCACCATAAAGAGGTTTTTGGCTGTATACCATAAAGAGGTTTTTGGCTGTATACCATAAAGACGTTTTTGCCTGTATACTATAAAGAGGTTTTTGGCTGTGCACCATAAAGTGGTTTTTGGCTATGCACCATAAAGAGGTTTTTGGCTACGCACTATAAAGAGGTTTATGCTGTGCACAATAAAGATGTTTTTGGCTATGCACCATAAAGAGGTTTTTGGCTGTGCACCATAAGATAATTTATTTTTTACAAGCCTGTTTCTCAATTCAGTAAAATAATGACGCTTCGAAATATTTATTAAAAAAATAAATTTAAATAATAAATATTATATTTCAACAGTTATAATAAATAATACGGAGTCTGCAAATAAACAAGTGCTTTCAAAGTGTACAATGCACGTAATACGGAAATGTCGAATTTGTCCGGGTTGGCGCGTTTAGAAATAATTCCGTAGTTCCAATAAGTTCTGACCACCCTGTATACAACAGTCGCATCGTACGTTAATGGTTGTCATGTCAACACCAATGTGTCATAGCATGTCCTCCCACACGTGTTACGTTATTGTGTCTGTTACGTTTTGGCGCGATGCCTGGTGGCAGAACTGTAAAACTAAAACAGAATTCTGAGCGTTATTTGTGTTTATTGCAACATTTTGTTGTAGGAATGGTGTAAACAACAAGTCATGTGGACCAGACAGTACATCTCCAAGTTATGCCGTAAAACTTGCTTTATGGAAAGTTATAATGAAACGGAAAAGTCGATAGTTTAATGGGATAAATATCTGCACTATTTGTTAGGCACCATAACATTATTTATGTTTGAAACCCAACTAGAGAAAATATTTTTATTAATAATATTATGTTAAATAAAGAACATAACTGTGTGTGTGTGTGTGTGTGTGTGTGTGTGTGTGTGTGTGTGTTAACAACTTCAAATTCGCAATTTTAGTCCGATTTGATCCAAACACGGCACAAACATCGAATTTGGTAATAGCTTTGACAAGTTCATTAACCAGCAAAATTCGTTCAACACTTTCAAAATGGCGGGTATTGCAAATTTCACCACAACAATCAGTGTTAAATACTGCGTAAATTAGCATTTTATATTTTAAAAATTCGAATTTATATACTCTCAATAACGGCAAAATGTTGTGGTCCCTTCCCATCCCTACGGTAAAATTATATATTGTAACTTTCTCTATTGAGGCCAGTAAAGTTCCACGAATCTCTCTATATGCACGTGCACACTTCTACGCTATTTCTCAGTATGCCAACACGTCATTCGAGTGTTAAAAGCAGTGCGTAGTGCGTCAACTGAGAATGTTTTGTGTCTAGTACATTTCACAAAAAGTGCATTTTTTTGTACTTTTACAAAGGTTGTAAAGATTCAAAGGTTAGAATTTTGCGTGAGTTAGAGAAAGGCGTGAATCACAATAGTTTTTGCTGTAATTAAAATTTTCCTGTTGGCACGATACTGCAAAATAAAAATAAAATAAAAGGAATAGTTTCAAAAAATTTCAAAAGCCATAATTTGAAGGAATTGATGAAGCGGTTCTGCAGTAGTTTCGGCCGAATATGGGCTTTTTCTGACAATTACATTGTTTTAAAAGACTGTGCGTGATATAGTTTTATTTCGATAATCTTTACACTCAATTAAAAGTAGTGTATAACACGTTTTACAAATAAAAATATATTTTATACAAGTTTGAGCTCTCTCCCTATAGCGAAAATCTCCTTATAGCGACGAAAACCGACGTTCGCTTTAATCTACAGAGATTTTACTGTAGCAACACATTTATTTTTGTTTTTAGCCATAACTTTTACAACATTTACATAGCCCATTTCTGAGAAAGGAAATTTTGAGGTTATAGAAGTAATAAATTTTAAGATCAAAACCGCGGAACGCTGACTGGATGGAAGCTAATTTCAAAGAAACTAATATGATGGTCGCTGCAAAAGCTCACTTTTCAATGGAAATTTGCTAATAATCACGGAATAGAGATGTCGTGACAGGAACAATTTTTCAAAAAATTGTAACATTGAATAGTTGTTTATTGTTGTTTATTATATTCGATGCTCGAAAATAAAATATGGAACTCAAATTTGATTTTGGTTATACGTAGGTTAGACAAGTTTGTTACTTAACGAAAGTGTCCATTCATAGCCTTAAATATTTTCCCCAAATATGATTTTTTCACCATAATAATCAGCGTTTAAATCTGCCTAAATTAGGATTTAAAGTGTAAGCGAATAAAAAAAGATCCTGCCAGCTGTTGAGTTTATTTTCATACACGCAATAAACTCTTGCAATATTTCTTATCAGAATTAATAAAAAATACATTGACCACGAGGATATCAAATATTTTTTCTGGCCTAACACGATAAACCACGAGGCGTCTATAGCTGGAACGCTGCCAGCGTGCTAATAGCCCAGCTGTTACGAGAAAATAACGACTCAATAATACCGCTTCTTTGTTTTTAATTAGCTACACAGTTAGGTTGCACGCGGAACCGGTGCAGTGTTGCAGAGTTTCGTAATGTGTGAAAGCAGTGTTGACAGCAACAGGGAAATTAGTAGGCAATAAATTTCCTCTAGAACAATAAACAGCGCAAATGGAGTGACAGTATACATTATATTTCTGTTAGGAAAAGATTGTTATATTCAAACAATTTCTGTTACTGAACTAAAAATAAAAAATCATGTATCATGTTTTCTCTTCCTTTTTTCAATTCCTACTATTAGTTCACACTATGCCTATATATATTTATTTATATATCTTGTTCAAATTTTCAATCGTTAATAAAATACTTTCTTTTCATCCCCTTAAGTTCAAATAAATCTTTTTAAACTTGTACTGAATGACACTTGATGTTAATACAGTTTTTTGTCAAATATTAAAATCGCATATTTGTACGTACTATACGATAGGATTGATTTAAATAACACATGTTTTATCCTATGTTGGTTTTAGGAATCGCACCACGCAGCTGTCTCGCTGACGTGATGAAAGCGCATGACATAAGTAGGTTTTTTTTATATTACATGTTTATTTTAATTACGATAATTTGTTCGAAAACACGACAAATTAATATAGAATTTTTATCAACGGCAAATGTTTAATAACATAATTGAAACTTATCACTAGCTATCAAAAACAACTGATCTTTTAATATAGCTACCAAAATTAAATTAACGATTCATTTCTTATACTTAAATCGGTCAAATTTCTTCGTAGTTTTAGTAGTGTAGTGGTTATCGCGTTTGGCTCACACGCGCAAGGTCGATCCGGCCGAAATACAGAAATTTTTAATTAGAATTAGTCTAATATAAAACTTGCGACGCACAAAATATACAGTTATATATCAATAAAAACATGTTCACGCGTCCCGCAAAATCTAACATCAAAAACATCTGATATATGTTAAATTTGGCACTTTCATCCTTTATTATTTAATCACTGTGATAAATACACATTATGTTATATTTGTTCTCGTTGTCTTGATTTAATTTGAAGTGAATTTAGTTTATACAATTATTTAGTTACAAAAATAGCGTAAGTACTATTTCATAACATTCTAAGATAGCTGCAAATTTTAGAAAACTCTGTGCAGGCCCATTCGTACAGGCGGTTTAAAATTCTACAATATATACAAATTTTAACGGCCTCTAATAAAGTATCGTTTCAAGGATTGGCGCTCATTATAAGGTCGCCAGTCTACCTCGTACAATTATAGCTCATTTTCCAATAGGAATTCCCTAATAATCACTTTGACCAACTTCAAACAATACTTTTCTTTTGATAAACGAATAAAAGAAACACTGATAATAGAACGATGTAAAGTTTACTAGTTCATAAAGCAGTTAAAATTTGTTTAATTGTCCGTCGGGCCGTAAACAGTTTATTTTGGCTCGGGCTGAGGGAAATTTCGAAATGTTTTGATTCGAGAACATTTCCCTATTTTTGGCAGCACTGAAGTATTTATACTATCGGTGGACGTGAATTGCTCCAAACGCTTTCGAAATTGCATTTTTTAGTAGCACGCTCGCTGAACTGAGATTTGTTTTTGCAATTGGAATAGTTATTTTTAGTGAATTTCTATTATAAAAATGAGATTTTGGAGTATCCATTACGGTAAAGTTGTTAAAACAAATGTATAACGACGTGTGTGTGTGTTTTAGAAGGTCGTAATTTTGGTACATTTTGATTCAAACTTGGCATACAAATCTACTATGGTATTACCTTTGACAAGTTCATTGACCTGCGAAATTGTTCAACAGTTTCAAAATGGCGGCTATTTCAAAATATTAAAAATGCATATCTTATTTTGGCATAAACTGTTTCGAAAATCCGTATTAACCAGCGTTAAGAACAGCTCAAATTAAAATTTTTAATTTTATAAATCTGTTAAAATTAGTAAACTATAATGGTTGCTCAAATATCCCATTTTCCAATGGAAATTATCACAAAATTGAAGCAATCATAGTTCATTGCTGGTTTGCAATTATATTAGTGATCTTATTGATAATTTTATATTATATACAACAGATATATAAGAAAATTGGTTTTCATCTAACATCATATGGCCTACAGATATAAAACATCAAGCTTGTACAATGCATCCAACTCTTAATAATGTAAATATTCACGAACGAGCTTATTTACACACAATATGTAAGCTTTATTTAACTACTTACGCTCCAAACAATTTCGTGCTAAATGGGTCGGGTATGTAGTATAATGGCGATAATTATAATTAAAATATTTCACGTTCGCAATTTTCGTCCGTTTCATTCACATTAGTCACAAAAATTGATTTTGGCAGAATATTGCAAAAACTCGTTAACTAACGAAATTCGTTCAACAGTTTGAAAATAGCGGCCATTTTAATTCTTTAAAAATTCGTAAGTTTTTTTATATATGTTTGAAAATCAGATTTCACCGTTGCAAACCGTTGCAATCGTTCAAAACTGCACAAATTAGGGGAACACTTTAAATTTTCAAAACCCGTAAAATTAGTAAAACGTTTGAGGCGGTCAGGGTTCGTTTTCGTGTTTTCAATTTAATTTAACAGTTTAAAATAGTTATATATGGAGATTTTAATGTTGATTATGATTTAAAATCAGAATTTGAAAAAGGGTAATATAAAAAAAGTACTTTAGAAATTCGCTTTGTCACGAACAGCTGCTAAATATATTGTAAAAATATTTTAGATTTTGAAGAATCTAATGGTTTTTAGGTTCATTCAAATGGTAATGTTCTCTTTCGTTTATAAAATAACTTCGATGAAATCAGGCATCGACCACTTTTAAAGTTTTGGATGTTTTTCGCAATAAAAGAAAGTTAAAACTTTTTTCTTAACAAAAGTATCTAAACATAATTTATGGTTCTATAATCTTCCAAAAAAAACAGTTCGTGATCTTTTGTAAAAGTAAAAATCTTTAAAATTAAAAAAAAAGGGTTCATCAGTTTTTGTTGAAGGATCATTTATAAAGGTACAAGATTTTATGAAGAAGATCAAGTCAGTACAGAAAATGTTGTACACATAGCCTACACATTTAGTGTTTACTGGACAAACAAAAATATTCTTGGCACGCAGTTGTCTCGCTGACGTGATGGAAGCGAATTTCCAGAAGTCGATTATCCTCCCTTTTTTGAAATTCTGATTTCATAATCATATCCAGCATTAAAAGCTGCATATATTACAATTTTAAACTTTCAAATTGCATTGACAATACGAAAATGAATTCTGTCAAATTAAATTTCTCAATTTCAAAGGATTTCGAAAATCAAAATACTAATTTATGCAGTTTTTGACGCTGATTAGGATGGTGAAAGCAAATTTAAGGCGAAAACTTTTTGAAATTTAAAGATTTGAAATTACCGCCATTCTGAAACTGTTGAATAGATTTTGCTGGTTAACAAACTTGTGCCAAGTGTGAATCAAATTGGGCTGAAATTGCAAACGTTAGAAATGTAATTTCACCATCGTAGTCATAGAAGTTTAGATTTTCAAAATCGGTTTTGGTGACGATTAAAGTTCATTTTCGTATTTTCAATGCATTTTGAAAGTTTAAAATGCCAATATTTGCAGATTTTAATGCGCACTTATGTCAGTGAAATTGGATTTTTAAAAAAGAACAACATAAAGCAAAACACATTTGGGAATTTGCTTCTATCACGTCTGCTTTTTCAATTTTTGAATTTGTATATAATTAATTGATTAATTAAATACAAAAAAGTTTGTGTAACGCTTTCGTGATATTTACTTCAGACATTTTCTTTTTGGACAAAATAAGTTTTGCTTTTTGATCAAGCGGGGTCTAAAAACTGAATTTTTCAAAAAACACCAAACATTTTACGTCTATAGGTTATATCGTGGATCATTTGTTCAGTTTTGTATAGAAAGTTATTTTCAGGCGGATTTCATGGTTTTTTCCCGGTGTAAGGCTTTTCCCAAAAACTACACTTCTTTTTCATTATACTGCATTGAAAGCACAAAAGTTTGACACCAGCGTTGAATGTCGTTTTCAGATTTCTTAGGTATGTGACGTGGAAAATCAGCTGGAGCAGTGGAAAACATGTTAGTTGCATGTTTGTCCATCAGCAGCATCGGCGGCGTTTCTTTATTGCACTTATTAACAACTGATCTGATCATATATAGGCCTATATATGTTATTCCTCGAGTCAACATCCCTTTTGCACATGCTAATTCGTACAGGCATAAATGAGATATCTTTAGAAAGATTTTTTAACCGGCTTCTGACATTGCAATACGATTTGGCGTGAAAAATTACTGTTTCTGTTCAAATTTAACACTTTAACTGTCATTGGCAAAACAGTGTCATGGATGCGCAGCTCTCATGCGCATGCGCGGATTTACAAATCAAACAATATTTTATACATTTTATGAAGTTAACTTATTAATCACGAATAGGCAATCCCATTAAAAATGCCACGTTTTTGCATATGTTTAGAACAATTTCAATTTTCACTTAAAACTTATAGGTTATGTGGCCCTACTGACAGTCCCCTATCCTTGACCGTCGCATAAGTCGGAATAAGCATTTTGAATACGAAACATATGTTTTGGACACTGTTTTTAAACAAACGTATTTGTGATTTCTCCTTCCATCGTGCATTTAATTATTGTTAACAGATCGTTTTTCGACTTACTTTTTAAACATGTTTTCCCTTACTTCCAACTACCGCCCTCACCCCAGAGACTGTTAATTCAACAGTTTACTTAAAACCTTTCATAGTGCGAAATTTTGCACGGGCTCCTGGTTTTGTACGGGTATAATTCTTTTTGTAATAATCGTTTGAAATGTTAATTACAAAATTTACGATATGAGAAATGTAACTTTTATATTTGCATATTGAGTTATTTTGCAGTTTGATAAAAAGTAACGTTTATACTCGTATTTGAAATGCTATTTTCGATGTTTTATCGTAAATATCTATCTTCATCAAGAAGGATGAGTGCAGCCGATTGTTGAAATGTACTGTTTTTTTTAATTTGTTACATTGGAGTTTTTTTTGTGAATTGTTGGTGGACGTTGTTGAGAAATTAGGCCAATTTTCTGGTTTTTAACGAAAGGTACTGAACTGAATTTTTAGAGAAAGTCGCTGCTACATTAGAACAGATTGTGGTTCAAATAATTTGCGACAATTTTTAAAAAATCCGATATTTTAAAGGGTTTTTAAAAGGATTAATAAAAAGTTAGGTAAAATTGTTTCGATATATAAGTGAACTACATTTACGACCCAATTTTTGTCGGGCGATTCGTTCAGTCCTCCACGCACGCACGCATACCCGGTCACCGTCGGATGCAACTAAAGTACACAAAACATCAAAATATTTTTCTTACGCGTGCATGAGGCCCAACACTTACGCCCAAAACATTTTCATTTCAGAAAGTTTATACAATATATATGTATGTGCACAGTTTATTTTTAAAATCGCATTTTTTCCACGAAAAGAAATCAAGCGGCGAAAACCAAGTTATTTTTGTACTTGCAGTAAATGAAGGTTCACAAAAAAGTCCCGACTGCCAAAATAAATAGCCCGTAAAACAGCTGCTCCGCCCTAAAATTTGCTTTTAATAATTCTGTTTATTTTCGTGCGAATTCGCCTCTACCGTCGCCCCTAATATTTCGGTGTTGCCAGATTTACGATTAATCTCTTTAATCGTCGATTCGATACGACTTGGAACAGTGAGCTTCAGAAATCTATTAGCCCTACTGAATGAGATAATATAGATACCTGTTGAACCGATTGTGATTAAATTTCGCATCAAATTAATCAATTATTCAAACGTAGATTTCGACATCAAAACCGTTTCAAAATGGCGGCTATTGAAGTATAGAACATGTGTACAAACAATCTCTCGCGTGTGAAAAGAGTTACCAAAAACTAACAACATGTAAACATAATTTTCGTAAATAAAAACGAAAAAATCGATTAGCCTAAAAAATTAATGAACTTCTAGTGTTACTATTACACAGCGACTTTGTAGATCTATTGTATCCTTTTCTATTTATTGAGATACTCATTTTGCAGCGCCTTCTCCAGTCCTAGTTTCTTAATAAGGTCTTGGATTTGGAGAGGATTTCAGATACAAAATTTCCCGATTCCTTATTGGGAAGCTCTTCTTCTTTTCAGCTTAAAACATTTCCACAGCTTCCGATTCTTAGCTTCAATTTTCTCTGTCGTTCCATAGATCTTGATCCAATTCACTCTCTCAAATCCTTCTCTCCAAATAAGTTTCGTTCTTCCTCTTTTTTTTGCAACCATTTTTAAAATTTATTCGAGAAATCAATTACAGTCCATCCTTTGGACATGACAAAACCATAGAAGTTGTTTTGTCCTGATGGTGTGCTACTCACCTATTATTTCATGAATTCTTACATTTTTTTATATTTCCCGTTTCGACTGACCTCCATTCGACTGAGCTCTTCGCCATTAGTCCATTTCTGTAGCTTCAAGACATTTTCTGTTTTTTTTTTTTCAGTGGAAATACGTCGCTTCCATATGAGAATATACGTTTTATAATTGCATTATATATTATTCTACGTTTATTTATTTTTTATATCCGTTGGTCCCATCAGCTGTGTAAGTATCCTTCTGCCCAAGGGGTTCCGTTCTTTTATCGCTGTGTTCAACAATCCATCGCTAGTAATTGTCATTCCCAAATACTTGTAAAATGTACACGCCTTGATTTTTTTGTTGTGTTCCCTTCTTTGCCTTCCAATGCCATATGTACTCAGTTTTGTTTACGTTTATATTGAGATGCTTCCTCTTCGAATTCCCTCTCAAATTTTCTTCCTCTTGACCTTTATTACGTAGGTTTTGCCCCATGGGGTTGAACCTTTTTGTACCCCTTTACGTACCATTTTGTCATGTGGTTGAAGTCCACTCAGTCACCGATAGATCAACCCATTATATTTTTCTCATGGGAACACCCACAAATAGCTAGGGAAATGAGGTTCGCATTTATAGATCTCTGCATGCATGGGTAAAGCTACGGTCGCTGGGAGGTCACCACAAATCCCAGAACTCTATTTGATACACCATTCGGCAAGTGTAATTTACTCCATCACACTGAATGAAAGTAATTCAGTACGGATTGCTTACACTTTGGAGTTAGCCAAGCTGTGCACCAGCAGTGCGTGCGTGCGTGCGCGCGCTCGCGCGTGCGCGCGTGTGTGTGTATGTGTATGTGATTTTTTTTGAAGTGAAAAATTCATGGTCGCAGTTGGCAAAACATGGGTATGAACATTTATTTTCGCGTCACGCTTGATTCCGTAACGCGTGCCTAATAGCGTGTTGCAGAGTCATCAAGGTAAGGAGTACCTTTTATTTCAGCAACTGAAATTTGTAATTCACAACGTAATAACAATTCGCAAGTTATTGTTTATGTTAATGAAAATTGTACATCAACTGTTCAAATACAGAATAATATTTATGTAAACATTTCACAGATAATTCGTAAGTGATTGTTGTAAATATATATATATATATATATTTTTTTTTTTTAACGTCCGACTATTGTGCACACTTGGGCTAATGCAGACAATGGGATGATTTATAGCGTATGAAAATGCCAAATCCTCGCCGGGAATCGAACCCGGGTCCTCGGGGTGAAAGCCTAGTACGCTATTCACTAGGCCACCTAGGCGGCTCGTTGTTGTAAATATAAATCACCATATTCAAAACGTATATCGTAACATCAAAACGTAAGGTGAACCGAATCAAAAATTTACAAACATATACTTCTTTCAATAGCCATAACATCGTGAGTTTCAAAGCAGTTTATTGATAATGATTTCGGCCATGCTTGTGATATTTACGATAGGCGTGGTTCAAGAACGACTTGAAAAAATAATTGATTATTCTAAAATATTTACCTTTTACTTCAGTTACCATAAACCTATTGTATCATTTTTAGACTGTGACAATAATACAAATAATACAGGTGCTACTAATGGAAATATTTTTGTTTAATAATGCTTCATTTGTAAACTCCAAAAATATGTATCAAAATTATATTATTAGTGTAAAATAACGATAAAAGAATTATATTGATTCAATACAATCATTCAAATAATATATTTTTATGAGTGTAATTCAAATGTTTTTTCTCTACCCATCAACTTTTTTTTTAAATCTTTCCATAATTTCAACTTTTTTTCAACATAATTTTTTTGCATAGTTAAATTATTAATAATTAAGATCAGATTTTAAATAAAAGTAACAAATTTTACTTGACTTTTGTAATTTGTAAAAACAACAATTAAAATATTATTATTTTTTAATTATTATTATTTTTTTTTAAAAGAAAGCATAAAAGTTTTCACTTCCGTCGGCACTACCCCAAGTGTTGCACGTTTTTTTCAGTAAGAGTAGTGTGACCTAGAGGTACAATGGGATTGCTAAGTCCATGCTTACTTCAGCTGTGTCCGCCATATTCGATTAGCTTGAGATCCAATTAAAAATCTGTTCATTCCTCTTTAAAATTGCAGCTTTTTAAAAAAATTAGGAAGAAAAAATATTACTTTCTTCACAATTTAGCAATCAGATTGCAAAAGTTTTCAAATTGCTTGCTTCCGTCAGTTTGGTTTTCTGATTTTCAATGGAATTTAAAGATTTTAAACTCTGATCACGATGGTGAATTCGGATATGAAAAATAGTTTAATTTAAAAATTTACAAAATTTTGTTAAACATTTTGTAATGGTCATTATATTGAAACAATTTTTGTGCCAAGTTTGAATGAAAACGGACCAAAATTGCAATTTTTAACTTTTTCACCGTGTTGTGTTAAAGAAAAAATGTAGTAGTCAGGGGAGGGGGGGACAGTGAAAACTGAAAAAAATGAAGTAATCAGTGTTCATTTTCCCTTTGTATTAGTCCGATTATATTACTAATCTTTATATTACTGATAAATCAAAATTACACAAAAAAATATTTTTTTAAAATTTGTTCCAATAAAGCGTGCAAAATTGAGAGACTCTCAGATAGCATGAGGAAAAGACGACTTAGTTTTTATGGCCATATTAGTAGGATGAACAGCAGTAGACTTACTAGGCGGATCTTTGCTTTCTTCAGAGATCGGAAAACGGAGAGTAATTGGTTCAGGCGGGTCCAGGAGGACTTAACTGAGCTGGCGATATCAGATGAGATGATTGACGATGTACTTAAACTGCGAAAACTTTTACATAATGAAAATCTAAGGTTCCAAGAAAAACCAACATCTAAAAGGGGCGGGGCAGTCTCGGATGAAAGAAGAAAGGCAGCCTCGGATAGAATGAAGCAGTATTGGATACAGCGGAAGGCGGCTAAAGCACATCAAAGTAATTGATTTGGCGTACCCCAAAGTGGGTGATCCGGATGAAGAAGAAAGCGTGCAATATTTAACTGTAAACGCTCTAAACAATTTCGTACTATATGGATAGGGTACTTAGAATAGAAACAATCAGCTCACTGGTAGACTTCACTTCAAGAATATTAATAATGTGTGTAAGGCAAGAGCGATATTTTCCTTTATACAATAAGTGCAAAAGAAGTTTGCACCTCAAAAATCACAAATAAAAAATGAATTTTACAAAATAGAACCTCAAAACAACGACACTATCCTCAAAAAACGAGTTTTTTATCTTTCTTTACAAGGATTTTATAAACCGTAATGTATTTTTTTTTATAAATATTCATTTTTGTACAGTCGATTTTTAAAGTTAAATTAAGCAAGTATTTTTCCACTAAAGTTTTTCCACTAAACTGGAACACCCTGTACATATTACGATGCGAATATACACTTATTACATGACTAATTAAAATTTAATTCAAGACAAAACACGAATATACGTTTATGCAATTACAAACATTTCCTAGTAAACATCTGGTATAACCAATCAGCTGGGCGTCAGCTGTTATCAGGTGACCTTCGATTATCTTTATTGCGAGCCTATGTTCAACTAATAAGTAAGATATTGAATTTTCTAATATAAAAAGAACCGTACTGTCTTTTAGTAAAAGTTGCTTTTAAGAAATAACCAAAGGATATTGAAATAATTAATTCGTTGAGACTAGTATGATTGCGGGAAACAGCTGTTTTGTAGATGGAAGCGAATTTCTAAAAAAAGAGTAACAGTGAATTTTTATCTGTTTTATAAAAACCTGATTAAACTGTTATATCTGTATAAATTAGGGGTTTAAATTTTCGAAATATTTACCGTAAATTTAAATTGTTCTAACGCTTATTATGAGGGTGAAAATCATATTTTCAGAAACTGTAACAGAAAAGTTACGACTTTTTTTATTCGAGTGGCCGCTGTTCTAAAACGGGTGAACAGATTTTACTGGATCCAAGCCGTTACAGATTAGGCTCTCTCAGCGAATGGTCTTGTCCAAGGTAGTATCAAAATCGATTTATTTGAAAAAATTGAATCAAATTGAACGGAGAATTTATGTGTGTTTTTGACAGCAGCTGAACAGGTTTTTTTTGTTAGATCCAAAAAAAGGGGCTTGAAAAAGGAACGTTTACAATTTTTAAAAAAATTAGGATTATGACCTATTCTTCCCGTCAGTGGTCTATCCACTCACCTCGTAAAGGCTACCGCGGTTTCGAAACTCTATCGTTTCATTCTCAGGCTGTGATACAAAATGTTAAATTCCTCTGTCGAGGTCGTTACAAAGTCAAACAAAACATTAAAACACACGTCACAAACACTGAGCACAATTACAAGATTAAAATATGTACGATGAAATTCGGTTTGGTCAAGCTACACGCGCTACTCGTACGTCGTTACATTCCGGACTGCGGAGTCTTCATCAGTAGTAGCGCTCCCGTCCTTATTTTCAGTTACGGTGCGTCTGTTGGTTTCTGTTATTTATTCAAATCCTTAGAGCCATGTCATATATTAAATTTGATTTAAATGAAAGTTTTTCATTGAGGATGTTGTGGGGGTCTGATTTTTGCTCTTTTAAATCTCAAACTCTTCAATCGCATCCATATAACTGCTTTTATGACATAAATATAATATTTCCATATTGGTATGGATGTCTTCGAATTTATGGTTTTTGTCCATAAGATGTTCTGCGAAAACCGAGTTTGTCGATAATGCACTTCTGGGTATGTGTTCTTTAAATCTTTACGAGGTGAGTGGATAGACCACTGACGGGAAGAATAGGTCATAATCTTAATTACTTAAATATGTGGTCCGGTGGCTATGCAGCTTTTAATAATAATAAAGTTGAATTTAATAATAATGAAATAAAAAAAATTATCTTCAAGTCTAATTTTTTGAAATCGCCCACTTTTTTCTCTCCAGTTAACGGAAGTCGGATAAAAGTTCTCTTCGCTTCTTTCCAGGCAGAAGAAAGTCAACAAGAAAAAAAACTTTTTAGAGAATTCCCTTTGAAAAATGAGCTAATGGAGCGGTCATCATAGTAAGACCCAGACACAGGAAGTTGAAAAAAGGGCAGTTTTATATAAGTAAACACTATATGTTAAAACTCATGTTTGCAATTTTGATTCAGATGTGATTCAAACTTAGTATGAAATAGATTTTGCTAATAGCTACGACGAGTTCGTCAACCAATAATATGCATTCAACAGTTTCAAAATGGCGGTCATTTTTAAATCTTTCAAAATGCGTAACTTTTTATCTTAATGTGTTTTTGGAAATATAATTTCTACATCGTAATCAGCGATTAAAAACTGTTTAAATTAGAATTTTGAATTATGAAAATTCGTTAAAATTAAGAAACATTTTTATTACTTAGTTTTTTGTTTTCACCAGTTCAACGTGTTACATTTTGAAAAACTTAAAAATAACTTGAAACTGTTCCACCGATTGTGTAGATTTATGTCATTTATGAAAATTAAGTCGATAACGAAAATCTTTAAGAAACGATCTTGAATGATTAGTAAGTTTTCCAGGTTTTTTTAAAAGTCACAAGACCGGGTTTTGGGGAAGAGGAAAGGCATAGCAAATAAACGTTTAAACTATGTTATTGTACCACTTGTTTTGATTTACAACTTATTTAATTATAAATCGTATTGAACGAGCTATAACCAAGATCCGAATCTACGTTCCTCAGTGCGACCAAAGCTAGTACAAGCCTTTTTAAATTTACAAACACAATTTTTTAAATACAAACATTTTTTTAAATATTTAATAAAGGTTTACCAAAATATATTTAAATACAACAAGCAAACAAAGTATAAATCATAAACAAAAACACTAAAAATGTCTACACAATGTTGAATTTAGTACAAAACAACGTAAATAAAACAAAAGCAAGTTAATATTAATTTCTAAAGAAAAAGCATTCAAAAACAGATTCTTTAAAAAATCGACCGAGCGAAGCGATGCACCTGTTTCAACAGATCGACATATGGTTTGCGATTTGTACGCAAGTTTTAGACAAACGGATGGACCGATTGTTTTGAAATTTGGTACGAAGATACCTTATTTATATTCCGAACGACGTACGTGTAAGATTTTTTCATTAACTTCCGTTTCAAAATGGCGGAATTAATACCGGCTAAACGGCTAGTCCTATCATAATTTTGACCACTTCGTGGAGAAAGGGTCAATTTCCAATAAACCGTAGTAGTAACATTTTTCGTAAACATAAAGGTTACCGGTTAAATTGGCGGGAAGGTTTACGAGCTCGTCAATTCGTCGTCGTGGAGCTGTGGTCAGGCAAGCCACATCCGTAAATAGGATTACCACACGTCCAGGATTAACCCGGACAGTCCAGGCTTGTGTCCGGGTTTTTCGAATACCTGAGTAAAAGGTCGGGAAATTTCGCTCTGTTTTGATTTAGCGGTTGGTAAAATTGAAGCCAAAGTGGGAATGCCTACCTGAAGAAAGCTCCGCACTCAAGAGAAGCGGAAGGAAATCTTAAAATGCAACACTGAGTTCTAAAACATTTTCAAATTGGTGGAGTTCGGGATATGCTTGCCTGGTGCATCAGGAGTAGTAGAAAGAGTATTTTCTGTAAGGAAAAGAGTTTTGACGGCGGAGAGGTGAAAAATATCCTTTTCTGTTGTAAAGGAGCTTCTCAACATAAAAGTTAATTGAAATATGTCTTGTGTGTTACGAAAAAATTAAAAACTGATAAGGTGTTCCTTGGAAAAGTACTATCATCTGAGAAATATCACAGCCGTCCAACTACAAGGCAAAAGCAAGAACCCTGTGGTACAGGTGTTGTAATCGCAGGACCCAGTTCTAAGTAAATGTTTTTGTGCCTATTTGTGGTAAACATTTTTGAAGTGAAAACTTCTTTAGGCGCGTTTAGCACTTTTTGGGTGGGTAAAAAGCATTGAGCTCGCGTCACGCTAAATCTGTATACGGTGAGTCATATTAATTCAATACAGCTGCGAGCTGTATACGCAGAGAGTGCAATACACGTGTAATATTTGTATTGGTGTACATATGAACTATGAAGAAAACTATAAATTTTTGAAATATAAATCAGTACATACCAATTAATACATTTAAAAATTACAATGTATACATTTATATTAATTACATTATAAATATAATTGCATTGTTTTTATTTGTACTGGGTTTTGCAGCGCATCATATGTTTTTATAAATAAATAAAATATATAAAAATGTAAAAAATAAATTAAAAAGATGAATTAATGTACAAATTATCCCTGTAGAACTTGTTTCTTATAATGAATTTTAAGTAAATATTCGAATCACGAATTAAAATATAATTAATTCGGTTTATTTATTGCAGTTTTCACTACAATTCAGAAAATAATTACGTCACTTATAAACCAATGTATTCAAGTGGGGGAAATTATTAATAAACGAACAGACAAAAATATCTCGTTAGAAAACATCTTCGCAAAAAAGTTTAATATTGGAGTTCAGCAATTAAATTGCACAGTGAGTCTATACAAAATAGTTATTATTACGCTGTGTAGTGTAATGAATTTATGAAATTTCTCCCTATTTAGTAGTTTGCTTAAATTAGTTTTCCCGTTTTATCTATTGCAAATTTGTACACAATTAAACTCTCACCTTATCGGTGACATTTTTTATAATGACTAATTATGTGTGACTGTCCGGCGCCGCTGGTAACAATGCTTTTATTTGTAATACCTTGTGATTACAATGCAAACATTTTGTTCTTTGAACTAGTCATCATTCAAATTTTATTTTTCACGCATTTAGTTGATTGTATGCGTTCATATATCGATTAATATTAATTTAATCGGTTCACACAAATCGTACATCAAGTTTTTAATTTCAAACATTCTAGTTTCCAGACCCAAAACAGTCCGACCAAACACGGTTAGTTAATTTTAATTGGGACAGCTATATTTTGTCTGTTGCGTTAGAAATAAGGTTAAATTTGAATTAATCTAATTAAATTTAAAATCACCTGATTGCCACTAGTTAAACAGTGTTGTGTAACTAAAATATTTGTGTACATTTTTTTATTAAAATGTGTAAAACATATTGAACAGTTTGTTATTTGTACTTGTATTGTTGATATTGTATTTACTTTTTGAAGTGAATATTTCTTTACTCCCGGTAAGAAAAATTTTGTGGTGTAGTGAAATCGAATTCAGAGTAACGGAACGACGAAACAGCTGATAGTTGAAACAGCTGATTATCACAGAGATGCCAGTCAGTGAGTGACAATTATATGTATTACAATATCAAATTTACTACACACAATTTTTTTAAAAGAACATTGTAATTATTGTTATTGATTTGTAAGCCTAATCCATGGACAGCATTAAGTATAGATGAATAGAATGTAGAAGTTTTGTATTTAGAATTTGTTGAGACGTTAGGACCAATACCGAATTTATTAAACAATATATTTCTTACGAGACTTGAAAATTACATGTGTGTATAGCACTATCAAGAATAGTGTTTATTAAATAAGTGAAATTGAAAGATGTTTAGAATAGGTACCTAAATAAAAGCAGCAATTCCGCGATTCCAAGAGAAGAAATTAAATTTTTTAAGGTTTTTTTGCCTGTGGAAGTTTTCAGAATGTGATGGGTGATTCGCAAATTTACAGTATGCCGATAATCTAATTATGAAAAATGTATCCACTGTTTTTCCAGAATTCTTCCTTTTTCTTTTAAAATTAATTCTTTAACGTGTTTTTTTTTTAATTTATTATATTCTTATACAAACAGATAATTTTAAAAATTAGTGTTTTCTGGTTAAAAATTGCAACTACTTTCCCTCTTAAATACATTCATTTTTATTTTCAACGTTGATAGATTTTTCTCGGATAAATCAAAATAAATGTAATCTAATGTAACCAAATTTTGAAATAAAGTGATTGAAAAACACAAGATTTAAACGTGGTTAAAACTTCGAATTTTTGGAGAAACGAACCTACAATTTTTTAAAGGGGTTTGAAAATTTTAAATGGGTAAACTACTTGAATTTCAACAGTATTTCACAGAAATTGGTTTATCGTTTATTTCCCAGCGATTTGCGCGGTCAGGCAAGTCAAGTGAAATTAATTTTTTTGCCTATCATGACTTAGACCCGTGTACTTGACAAGATTATTTTTTGAGGGGCGTTAAAAGGGTAATTTGTTTTTGCTCTCTCGTTTTCACAATTTTGATCCAATTTATTTCAAATTTGGCGTTAAAAATTAAATTTATTACTATATCAAATTTTCAAAACCATAATATAAAGAAAAAGAGATGAAAGTTAGACAAGTTTTAAAAAAATGCTATCACGAAATTATACTTGTATGCACGAACTAATGTTGATTATGCCAGTTAAAAATAGGATTTTCAAAAAATTGTAAGACGAAAAAGTTATGGAAATTCGCTGCCATCACGTCAAATAGATTATTTCATTTTGCATCTCTTAAACGAAATACAGTCCAATAATAAAGTTGGCAGAGAAACTCTAGCCAAATTGTCGCTTTACGTTAGTAATTAAAAAAAATACAAATTTCCCCTCGAGGGTTTGGCGTCAACAGTTAAAGAACCTACAGAAAACAAAGTGTCTTAATACACGTATGTGTTACGGAAGCAAGTTCGTTGCCAAGGTAACAAGTTAATAATTAGAAAAGTAAAATCCCGTAAATTGTAAGCAGAAAAAAGAAAAAAACTTACTTTTGAATATTATTACTTCGTATATTAAGAAACTAGCATTACCCGTCGCGGCTTTGCCCACGAAACTTAAACTATTTCATTAATGACATAATTTAGAAACATAAAAAATATATTAAAAAAAGCGTGATCATCTAAACTCGTGATTATTTTACAGTGAATATGAAAAAAATATTATTACCTGAATATGTTGTTTTATTGTCTTAAAACGTGCTCCATTCAAATTTAAGAAAATCTGATAAAAATATTTTTCTCCAATACAAATATTTATATCTCTTTTATATTTTTGTCCTTTAGGGAATGAATTCGGAGGGGGATGCTGAATTACGTGTACCATAATTTGTGTTTTAGAAAATTTGTTTACTTTTAAGAAAAGCCGATAACAAATATTTTTCTCCAATGTTTTCATTCTTTTTCTCCATATCTATTTTTTACATTTTTAATCTTTCAGGGAATGAATTCGGAAAAATGTTGAAATATGTGATTCATTCTTTGTGTTTCACAGAATATTTCTGTAATATACGATCAGAAAAAATATTTTTTCAATGCAAAATTGTATACCTCTTTTTTACATTTTCTACCCCCTTTCAATTTCATTAGGGGATGAGTTTTGGGAAATGGTGAAAAATGTATTTCATTACTTATATTTAAGAGTGACTATGTTACGTTTTAAGAAGGTCAGACGAAAACATATTTTTTCCAATACAAATTGTTGCACCTAATTTTTACCTCTTTAGGGGTTGAATACTGGATAATCGTTTTTCAATGCACCCCTACATGTGGTGGTAACCCTGAAAATTTCAAATCATTAGCTATTATAGTCTCGGCTGTACGTTGATTATTAAAACTGGAGTGGGTAAGTAGTTTAATTGCATTAAAATCAAATTTTTGCAAAATCCTTTCTTAATGCACGCCTATATGGTAACATAAATGTACCCTGAAAATGTCAAGTCGCTAGCTAAAATAGTTTTGGCTCTACGTTGATTATGAATCAGTCAGTCAGTCAGGACATCTTATTTTATATATTAAGATGAATGGTGTGAGAAAAAAAACATCGCATACTTTTTTTTAATTATTTCATCAAAATGTTCGGTTTGGGTTATCGGTTCTTTTGCCATTTATGTCACAAAAACACAACCATAATTCAATTAAGTGCATTAAATTTTAGAAAATAATCACAACACGCAGCTGTCTCGCTGACGTGATGGAAGGGAATTCCCAAAAGTAATTTTTCCATCTTATCCTTTATTCGAATCTCTAATTCCTCCATCAGAAACAGTACTAAAATCTCCGTATATTAGCGTTCTAAACTTGCAAATTAAATTGAAAATATTAAAACGAACCCTGACCGCCGTGAATTTGTATTTCATAATAAGATTTTCAAAAATATTAAACATAAAAAGTTATTATTTTTTAAAAATTGATTTTAAATGGCCGCTACTTTAAAATTGTAGAATGAATTTAACTGGTTAACGATCTTGTCCGAGCATCAAAATCGATTTCTGTGCAAATTTTGAATCGGTTGAAATCGGAACGACACCTCAAAAGTAATCTAGACGTCAAGATCGCGCTCACTTCAAGCTCCCTGGTCTGGATCTTGCCATGATGTGGTTCAAAGCTCATTTACAAATGCAAATTCGTTAAAAAAAAGTAAACCCAGAACACTCGTTGTTCATTTTAATGTTTTATGCTCACTAATAAATTGCTCACTAATTCGTGTTTCATCCTTGAATAATAAATTTATTTTAGCTATAAAATATA
Organism: Callitettix versicolor; assembly: GCA_022606455.1. Lineage (NCBI taxonomy): Eukaryota > Metazoa > Arthropoda > Insecta > Hemiptera > Cercopidae > Callitettix > Callitettix versicolor. The sequence goes on from CM040186.1 coordinate 17,501,707, forward strand.
CCACCATTGAATTCAGTAATCTCCATTTATAACAAAAATTTAAGAAAATTATGTTAAATCCGTTTTCAAAAATTTGACTAATTTTTATCGAGAACTACCTAAATAGATTTCATAGACACAGACGTCAAAATAAACAAACCAGTTTGGGACTCTAAGGAATGAAAATTGAAGCATCCACTAAAACTTAATACATATTAAATTTTTTTTTATACTTCATACAGTAAGAAAGTTAATATAATATAAAATTTTTAACTTACTTATGAGCCAGGTGCTCCATATGCGTTGGCCATCTATGGTAGTGTACAAGAGGTTCATGATTGGCACAAATTTCTGCTTCCATTTCAAACTACTGAATTCTACAGTTACTCTAGTTCTTACAATCACAAATACCACTAAACACTCTATTCACTATTTTGTATTTTAGTACACATAAAACAATTCAATTCACACTGGCCATGCACAACGCGTAACAAGTTCTCATGCACGAATATCATGTTAACAACTTGTAGCAAGTTCCGCTTACAGATCAGCCAGTAACGTTGCGAGAGCCGCCAGCGGGAAGAGCATTTTCACTGTCACAGACCCGTACCTTTCGAAACGAAAAATCACAGATTAAACAAATACTTTTCTTACTGTTTGAGTATTCGAGAGACTTTAACGACTGGCAGAACGAGTTTATGTCAGTAATATATATGCAAGAGACTTTAACGAGCGGTTGTGACTAATGTTGAACAAAATGGAGGAAGAGTTTAACAATTTTCCCAGAATTGATAATCAAACAATTGGCAGCGTATAAAATGATTTGTATTTTAATTCGCGAGGAAATTACAATATCTAATTTATTTCCTGATTTCCATTATACAAAGTGCATAGAAACTTACGCAAATGAGAAAAAGAATGTGTTTGGGTAGAAGTGTGTTTCCCCTAGTCATTTGCGAAGTGAAATACAAAAACAATTAAAAATACTTCTCAATTAAACATTATTTATTTAAACTGTTATCAACTTCCCGAAATTCTAATTGAATAAATAGGAATAAATGTGTGGAACTTGGGGCGTAACCGAGAGAAGCGAAGCTTTTGTTAATGATATCTTTGATATACATATATAAACAGTTTATCTATAAAATAAATGTATAATTGTATATATCTATAATCTGTAATATAATATTGTACGTAGTAATATATATTTTTTAATTACCTTTTAATTTCTTTAGGACCTGGGTCGTACTTTATAACACTTGAATCGTCACTACCACTACATGAATTATCCATAAGAAGTTTTAATTCATGTTAATGTATTGAAAACCGTTCTGAATTATGTTGTACTAATTTAGTTTTCTAAATCATAATTAGTTTGAAAATGTGTTTACAAATATCTTGTTTTGTTTAAATAAATAAATATATGTGATATAAATATCTATAACTTGGATATTATTTACTGTAGTTACAGATCAGTTGTTTTATATTAATTCGTAACGATCAGCTGATTTCATTGGACAGCTTATCAGCTATTTCGCTGCAATAAGTTTCAGGTTATGTTGTTCAAACTATCAATATTAACAACAATATTTATAAATGTTTATGTTAATTTCGAATGCATTATAAACGGTTACAACATGCACGTGTTCTTCAAGGGAAAGTACCGAAACCAAAGCGACACAACGTTTTCATTTAATACGCGTGTAAAGTTGAAAAAAAAGAAAGAAACAGAAATAGAGAGACGAAATTCGTTTGCTCGTTGGTTCCATATTTCCGTTACAATCTTCCGTTCGGCAGATTTTTTATTCACTCCTCGTTCGTTACATATTTCCGTTACATTATTTGGTTCGGAAGACTTTTTTTATTCATTCCTTTCGTCAAAGCTAACATTAAAACATTCGCATCAATAATTAAAAAAGTCAACAATAAAAACAAATTATATAAATTTTATTTTTAAATAAAATTTTAAATTTATTAATTTATGAAAATTAGTTTGAAAATCTGTTCAATTTACCAAGGTTTATGCTATTTGGTATTTCTCTGCATTAATAGATTTTTACGATGGTTTCCAAACTGAAATTTGAGACAAATTTAATTTAAATTTATTGTTTGAATTGGCTAACTTTATATAATATAACATATATATATATAAATCTCTGAGCCAATATGTATATTACGAAAGGAGAAAAGACGTCTGATTATAAAGTAAGTTTTTATTCGTATAATTTTTGTTGAAGATTTTGATAGTCAATTTGTTTGGGATTCACTGAGATGTCAAAAAACAAATATTAAAAAAAAAAAATTGTTCACCCTTAAAGAAGAAATAGTTGCGATCGGTTTTGTTGAAACACACAGCAGTGATATAATAATATAATAGCGGCACGCAGCTGTTTCGCTGAAGCGAATTTCAAAAAACAATTTTTTTAAACAGCATTAAAATCTGCATATATTAGAATTTTAAATTTTCGAATTGCATTGAAAATACGAAAATGAGCCCCTAAAATGAACCGTAGTCAAATTAAATTTAATTTCATCTGATTTTGAGAATTCAAAATGATAATTTCTAAAAAAATATTCAAGACAAAAATGTAATGAATTTTCAAAGATTTGAAAATATTTTATACCCACGGTTTCTCACCACAATGGCCGCTCAATAATTCATTTTCCAATGGAATTTCCATAATGCAACTGCATTCCGAAAACTAAGTAGGTATCGTTTGGTAACACTGTGGTTATTTGTCCAAAAAATCGATTTTATATCAGTTTTCAAATCTCTGAGCCAAAACCGTTCTATTTGAATTATAGAACGTTTTCTTTTGTTAACGCATTCACTGGACACTAGAAACAAATAAACCGATTTTTATTAAATTTCACATTTGGGTGTACTTTGTTCAATCTCTTGAGTTTTTTTGTAAAATCTTTTAAATTTAACAAACATCTGCTTCTATAAAAAAACAGTTTAACAGATTTTGATCAAATTTTAATTACGTAATTAAACATAACGTTTTGGATTCTATCGACAAGAAATGGAAAAAACCGAGTTATGAATTTTTACAATTTAACAAAATCTGACGATCTGACTTTGTCAGATACCATAACCATCCGATTTTGAGTGAAATCTTAAAATGAGCACCGATCACGTTTTGAACCTATAGAAATTGTGCCGATTTTCGTAATCAACGTTACGAACTGCTTTAAAAACCATTTGCAATTTTCAATTTCCGTTGAAAATACGGAAATGAATCTGACGGCGGTCAGGGTTCATTTTTGAAAGTTTAATGTGCTCATTTATATAGATTTGTTTGAAACTCGGATCAGACGTCGCATTCGGTAATATTTCGGACCAGTTCGTTTTTCAGCCAAATTTACTATACAGTTTCAATTTTAAATCTTTTTTTTTTAATCATATGCTACACTTTTTCGAAAATCCATTTTCACCAAAATCTACGTAAATCTGCGTCAAATACAGTTCAAAATTACGTTGATTATTTGGAAACTGTAAAGGTTTATTTTCGTATTGTAATGTCAAGTTGAAAATTTTATTAAACTAATATAAGCAGATTTTGATGGTGAAATCAGATTTTCAAAGTTCAGCGAGCCAGTTGCGGCCAGGTTTATTTAGTTTTTTCAATATTGCAAAAAGACAGAGTAAAGATAACAAATCGAATTTCCGCCGATCGCAATACTTTCCTCGACTCACGGAAAAGCACAGCGCTAACGCATATGATTATGTAATATGCACTTGCGTTTGTGTGATTTTTCTGTAGAGGAAGTATTACGCAGTTGCAATGAATTACAAACCATTTTAACCTGTGTAAGTTCCCCGCGCCTCTTTCAATTACATCTTATTTCAATATATTAGTCACGCGTTCGTAATGCCTTTATACTAATATAATTCAAGTACACACGTCACAAACTGACTCACTGGTACAGTTCGCTTCGCACTCTCAGACATATAAATAATGTCACTCATTTTTAGGGAATATTTGGTTCGCCATACAGAAAAATCCTGCAGGTTGTTACCGATTAGGAAAAAAAACACAATCAGAATTTGTTCAATATTTTGAACAGATTTTTAAATTTACAACTCAGTGTAGGGACTTCGAAATTAAAGACACAGTTAACGGACAGATTTTTTTTTTTGGAAAAAATTATGTACGTACATAATTTAATAAAAAGAGGGAACCTACAGTTAATAAAGGAACCGATTTTGAGGAATCACGCAGATTTCCTGTTTTTTGTCTGTAGCTTCAGAACCAAATTGTTTTGCAGAAATAATTGACTAAGAGGAAACTTGTGCATTGTCCCCCCCCTTCTACATATTACTCTCAAATCTTAATATATGACTGAAATTTGAGAAATTTTGCGATTTTATTATTTTTTCGATACTTGAGAAATCATATTTTTCCTGAGAATTAGTTTTTGGGCTTTTCAGTATTACATTTGAACTAAATCTGATCAAAATCTTTAGAAATCCGGCCAAAAATGTACAGTTTTCTGACCAAAAATAAGCATCAAAACATCTTATTTTTAAGAGTAAAAAAAATTTGGTTTCGAAAAATGGGCAAAACTAGATATAATGCCAAGTTCACTCGAGCGAGCACCAACACACAGACACATACACACACGCAAGCACGCACGCACACGAGCGCGCGCGCACGCACACACACGCACGCACGCGCACACACGCGCGCGCGAGCGAGCGAGCGAGCGCGCGCACACACACACACACACACACACACACACACACACGAATGCACGCATAGATAAACTGAGAGAAATATTAGCAAAAACCTTGTTTTGAACTCCGAGGACCAGAAAACATCAAATCCTTAAGATCGTATTTTTTGACGATCTTGAATATTTCCTTGTACTTAAGAATAAGAAAGTAAAAAAAATAAACACCAAAAATAGTCCGAAATAATGAAACACTTTTAACGTTTTTAACGAATTTTAATTGAAAAATTAGCTATCAGAGCAACCACTATAAACAAAACAAAACAGGGACTTTGAAATGAGTGCCAGTTACCATTAAGTAACGTTTTTGATAAGTCCTTTAAATTTTATACGCACAGCACGGTAAAGATTGCTGAACTGATTCAAACTTGGTATAAAAGTGATTTTTTTTTTAACGTTCGACTATTGTGCACACTTGGACTAATGCAGACGATGGGATGATTTATAGCGTATGAAAATGCCAAACCCTGGCCGGGAATCGAACCCGGGTCCTCGGAGTGAAAGCCCAGTAAACTATTTATCAACTAGGCCACCGAGGCGGCTAGTATAAAAATGATTTTAGTGCAAAACTTGCAGAATAATTTCAAAATGACGGCAATTTTAAATATTTAGAAATTCAGCGGTCAGGGGTCGTTTTCGAATTTTCAATGAAATTCGAAAGTTTGAAATGCTAGTATATGCAGATTTTAATGTTGTTTACGATGGTGAAATCAGTTTCAAAACAGGGTAACTCGCTTTTATGAATCAGTTTTGAAACTCGCTTCAAAGAGAGTTTGGAAAATTCGCTTCCATCACGACAACGAGACAGCTGAACTATTATTTCTTCTTAAGTGTTCAACACGTCTTAACAAAATTCCTGTGAGGAGATTCAGTTACAAATATAATTTCTATTATTGACGAAATATAAAAAGGGAACTTACAAGCTTTATTTTCTCAAAATAGCATCAGATTTTGCTCGAAATTCAGTCACGCATGTAGAAACACAATTCAAAAGTTGTACCAAATTTGAAACAAAACACATTTACGGTTGCAGAATAAATTGTAAAAAAAGAAAGACTGCAACGCTGTGACGAGTGTTTATTTTGCGATTTATTCCCGAAATATTTCGTTTCAAATTTTGTAACTCGATTTTGTGCTGAAGTTGTTGCAGCTCGTGTAACGAACGAAATTCGATCAAAATCTGATTAACCCACCAGCGCGTCACAATTATTTTAAATGACACATTAAAAATGGCGGTCGCATGCAGTGTTGACAATGATTGCCGGTGATTTGAGCATTAACGCTAATGACTGTTTCAACTTCACTTTTCCCCCACTCGGTTAATGTATTTGTTACGCAAAATTTTGGCCAAACGCATTGACCGATTGTTTTGAAATTTTGTACTAATGTAACTTGTGTAAACTGCTTACGATTTTGTAAATGTTTTCCCCATTTACTTCCGTTTCAAAATGGCGGCCCCCACACTTAACGATGACGAGAGTACGCAGTTTTATTCAAACGCTTTAACCGATTGTTTTAAAAATTTGGTACGGAGATACCTTTTATAAAAAACGAAAGATGTGTGTGGAAGATTTTCCCCACTCACATCCGTTTCAAGATGACGGGCATGATTCAACGTTGAGAGTGTAGTTGCTGGTTACATTCTGTAATAATGGCTGAACGGCAAAACCGTTTTGACTGCTTCATTGAGAAAGCTTACTATAACATTTCCAATAAAGTTGGTCCAGTTCGTCAATATTACGGTTACCTGTTAAATTGGCGGGAAACGTTACGAGCGCTGTCGTGGAGCGCCCTGTATATTAATAGAATATACAGCGAGATCTGCTGTTCTTTTAACTACTAGTATACATACATACATTGGCCCTGACCGCCCTTCGAATTATTTCAGTAAATGTTTTAAATTCCAACTTTGGTACACAGATTTACGAACTTTATGAATCAGACGAACCGATTTTGAGAAATCAGTGTGAATTTTCTTCTTTTTTTGTTATACTTTTCCAACAATAATTTATTGGCGAAATAATTGAAACTGATATTTTTGCTCAATGTACATTTACGTAACTATATATCGTTACTGTATTGTTATTGTAAATGTAAATTTTACATTTACATTTACAGAAAAGTTGAACACATTTCAAGGAAAATCGAGGTGTGCCGATTATGTTAAAACAAAATATTTACAGGGTGGTTATTTTAGCGTTTTGTTTTGTCAACAGAAAGTTGTTTACGCCTCTCTAACGCTCAGCGAATCGCTTCCAATACAGGTTAGTGTTTTACTGCGGGACCTTTGTATTGGCCAAATTAGAACAGGAAGCGTGTGCTGAAAGAATCTATTTATTCCCGTAAACTAATGAAGGCCGGCGATGAAAGGTAGAGAAACAAGCGCAACCAGTGACACAAGTGTACTTTGAATAAATTGCAGGTAGGCAACTGAATGTATAATCACGGCACGCAACTGTCTCGCTAACGTGGCACAAGCGAATTTCAAAAAATATTTTTTATTGTTACATAATCAACATGCCAATCTGTATACAATGACATTTTACATATTACACATATTAAACTACATTGAAAATACGAAAATGATAAACCCTGACCGCCGTCAAGATAAATTTCTTAATTTCAACGGATTTTCAAAACGCTCACTGATGCAGTCTCTAACGTTGATTTTACCATGGTGAAATCAAATTTTAGAAAAAGAATTTATGAATTGTTAAAGATTTAAAACAGCCGCCATTTTGAAACTGACGAGAAAATTTTTGCGGGGTAATTGTCCAAGCAATTACCAAAACCGATTTTTGTGCCACGTTTAAATCAATTTGGATTGCTCTATAATTTTAATAACTCCTCAAAAAGTAACCTAGCGATCCGGATTGGCGCAAATTTCAAAGTTCTGTCTGTGGATGTTACCATGATAGCCAATCCAATAATTCATTTCCCAATGAAAATTCGCTATTTTTTCACTTTTATTTTTTTGTTGCCTAAATTGAGCAAAACATCGGGTTCAATTATTTGACCAATAAATTATTGTTGGTAAAATATAAAACAAAAAAGGGAGGGAATTCGCACTGATTTCTCAAAATCGGTTCGTCTGATTCATACAGTTCGTAACTCTGTGTACCAAAGTTGAAATTTAAAACATTTGCTTTTAAAGAGTAAAACGAAAAAATAAAAATAATTCCTAAGGCGGTCAGGGTTTATTTTTGGTAAAACAAGCATTTATATAAAGCGAAGCCAAAAAAAGAAGAAGATATTAAACAAATAAAACGTGGCGCGCAGCTGTCTAGCTGACATGATGAAAACGAATTTCCAAAAACTAACTCCACATAACGAGCATTAAGCTGGAGCGCAAACAATATAGCCTACTTGAGGACGATTAACAAAAATACTTTCACAAAAATAGTTATCGACAAAATGAGGGTATCGTTCAAATTCCAAAACTGGTCCTAGAATATAAATTGCACAAAGACTTACCAAGGCTATGGAATTCTAAAATCATATATGGCTAAGAGACACTTTCGGGTAAAATTTGAAGAGGAATACACCAGCCTGAAGAAAATACTTCCATGAGTTCTACAGTGTAGTGTTCTGGGACCTGTGCTATATTTATTGTGTACAAATTACGTACTAATACCACAAAATGCAAACCTTTGCAGATGATACTGCCATAGTCACTGTTGGAGACAGCGTTGAGAAGGCAAGCAGTAAATTGCAGGCCTCTATTGGTGCAATAAAGAACTGAACGAAGTTGTAGAGAATAAAACTAAATGAGTTGAAGTTCACATATATAAATTTTACTAATAGAAAAGCATAAATCATAACAATAGAAATGAATTCTAAGAAAATTCTCTAGAAATCAAACTGAAGAAAATGCCTCACTTGAATACAGCAAAAAGCTTAGGCTGTATATGCTTGTATTTACAAGCACTGTATTTACATGCTTGCAAAAAGCACGCAGTATATACTGTATATGCTTAGACCTTATATGCTAAACTTAAATGGAAAGTGCATGTAAAAAAAGAGGACTTATATATCAGATTCAGAAACATGTATTGGCCTTTAGGAAGACATTCTGAGCTATCAATACATAATAAACGGCAAATTTTAAATCTATATATGGATGTATGGTATACTGTTCTAGGGCTGCACAAAGAAAACAAATGTGATCATTGTTCAGAAATTTCAAAATAAAGTACATTGGTATATAGTGAATGCGCCGTGGTATACATTCATGTGTGTATATTAGAAATGATGATTTGCAGAGTGACCTGAAGATGTAATATGTCAGAGATGAAAGAAGAAACAGTGCAGTGAAACCTTTGCACAAACTACAGCAGCATGACAATGTCGAGTTAAGAAAGATGGTGAGACCAAAACAGCGCAAAGATTGAAAAGAACAAAGCTTTAAGAATAAGATTTGAAAAAGATGAAAAGAACAAAGATTTAATTCAATAGGCATTTGTTTGTGTGTTTTGGAACTAGCTACTGAGTAATAACCCAACAATTGTGATACATATGATTGATAAAAACCAAAATTAAAATGAATGGTTTGTGATGATTGATTAAATGATTGTAAAAACCAGTTGAAATAATAATTTTAAAAAAACTACTGGTTTATGTAGATGACTTGTTGACATTATTGGACGTAGCGCAACAGCGGTTAGAGATGCGTTCTTGGCGCTGGGTAGATCTGGCAACACCGTGGGGACTGTTAGTAAGTGTAAGGACCGATACATCAAGATTAGGCAACACAACACAAAGTAGTCCAGCAATGTAAATATCTCTGGGATCAATAGTGACTCAAGACAGTGATTTAAGCGAGTAAGTAAGCCACATAATTATAAATGCAAATAAGTGTTGCAGAGATACATTTAAAGTTGCTGATTAACAAAACCCACTAATTGTACAAAACACTAATACGGCCATTCCTAGGTTTACAGTGCGGAAACCTGGACTACGGCAAAGACAACTGACCCACAACTAACTGATGGTTTTAGAAAGGGAAATACTGAGCAAAATTTATGATCCAGTGAAGGGGGAGATTTATGGAATCAAATACAATAACGAGCTGGGTGCAATACGAAGAGCCCTGATATAGTGAAGTAAATAAAATTGACAAGACTGCGCTGGGCCGGCCACATTGTCAGAATGGATGAGAACATCGTCAAGAAAATATATTCCTGACACCGGAGGGGAAGAGAACATGTGCAAGGCAGAGACTAATACGGGACGATAAAGTGAATCAAAATGCCAGAGCTTTTAATAACAGAGGATGGTGGATTATTGCAAAGACTCAGACAGATGGCGACAACTTCTGAGGGCGGCCAGGACTTGGAAATGTTTTGGTTTTTATAAAATGTGTAACAAATTTTAAAATTAAATTAGAAGATTATTTTTGAAGCGAAGCTCCCAGTGTTAGCTTTGGCGAGAGGCGATAATAGAAAAAAGTCTGCAGAACGGAAGAATGTAACGTAAATATGTAACGAACGAGCAAACAAATTTCGTCTCTACATTTCTGTTTCTTTCACTTTCTTCCTGCTTTTCGATAACAGTACACGCGTATTATATAAAAACGTTGTGTTGCTTTGGTTTCGGTATTTTTCCTTAATTGAAGAACACGTACACGTTGTAACCGTTTATTATTACAAATAAACGAAAACGAATGTTTATTACTATAGAAAAACGAATGTTCGACATTTCGACATTCGAAATTAATATAAACATTTATAATAATTGTAGTTAATATTGCTAGTTTTTAACAACATAACCTAAAATGTATTATAGCTTATCGGCTGTTCAGTGAAATCAGCTGATAGTTACGAATTAATATTTAAGAACTGATCTTTTACTATAACTAAAGTAAATAATATCTAAGTTAAGTTCACATATTTATTTAAACAAAACAAAATATTTGTAAACATATCTTCAAAATAATTATATAGTCAGCAAAGATATTAAGAAAAGCTTCTGTCGGTACTCCCTGAGTTCAACACGTGTACTTTTTGTTTAAAAAAAACCACATATCGACAAGCGTCAATAAACGTCTGTACATAGTTAAAAATTACCATCACACTGTGTATATAAAAGTAGTCATCTTTTGCAAAGAACACTTGTTGTATTTCTCTCTTTCCTTATACATAAAGAATTTTTTAGCAGTTTTAAAATTTTTAAAACAATATTTAATATTTTTCAATACAATCATTTTAATTTAAACCATAGAATTAAACCAATCTATGAACCCTAACCACCGTCAAATTCATTTATTGGATTCAAGACAAAATCCTGGATCCATTTACACATTCAATTCAATGAATTTTGAAAATTTTAAACGATAATTAATTTTTAATTAATTGATTTAATTTAAATTAAATTAATTGAATTGATTAAATTTTAACGCTGATAACAATTTTGAAATTCGAATAAAAACAAAAAAAAAATTAACATTTTGAAACGTTTTAAATGGATAGCTAGGGAACCAAGCTGTTACCAAAGTCAGTTTTCGTCCAAGTTTCAATAAAATCATTGCGTTTAGCAAAAAAAACTTTAACGATCCTTCAAAAAGTGATACAAAGGCGATCCTTTGTATCGGCGCTGATTTCACAACTTACCGCGGTGTCCAACGTGATTCGCCAAAAGGGATTCTCTGACACTCTTTGTTACACGAACGTTGCTATTGTTGTGGAACTTTTCAATGGCTCACGAAAACGATCGGATCTGACGCGGCTTCAATTTATTTCGAAGCGCGCACTTGTCCCGAATGCATCACATAATTAGGTTAGGGTCGAAGCGTATTTATACCGAATTTTAATTGCAGCCGATCGAATTGAGCCAACAGCAACAAATTCTGTTTACGCCTCGGCTGTTTGGCTTTAAATACCTGAACTTGGATTGAATTCGTTTACATCAAGCAAGTACTTCAAGAGTTTTTAAAAATTATTAATGCCTCTTAATGAAAATCGTGTATCATGTTTTCTCTCACTTTTTTATTTTATTTACGACAATTTGTTCGAAACACTACAAATTAACATCGTTAGATTTTAACAACATAACCTGAAACTTATTGTAGCATATCAGCTGAAACAATGAAATCAGCTGATCTTTACGAATTAATATTAAAATCTGATCTTTTAATATAACTACCAAAATTAACTTAAGGATTCATTTCATCGGTCAATTTTCTTCGTAGTTTCCGTAGTGTAGTGGTTATACCGTGTGGCTCATACGCGCAAGTGGAGCCGGATCGATCCCGGCGGAAACAAAGAAACGTTTAATTATAATTAATATAATATGAGACTTGCGACGCGCATAATATCCTGTTATATATCAATATAAACATGTTCCTCGTATCACGCGTCCCGCAAAATCCTACATCAAAACCAGCCCTAAAAAGTTATACTTGTTAAAAAAACAAACGTACGCAATTCTCTGGAAATTTACAAATAAGCAAAGTATTAACACATAGCAATTAATAGTACACCAGAGTACTATGATTATTTTAATACAGAGTATGTAGATCTTATGTAAAACGTTAAATAAAAAATTCAAGATAAATTATCTGTAAAATCGAAAGTGGAAACACATCTCTCAGATCCAAGATCGTTTCGAGAAATTAAACCGTTTTTTGGAAGTTTTTAATAGTTTCTAAACTGATTACTGCTTATGGAAATAATTGTATGTGAGAAATGTAATGCACTACTTGTTATCCTGTACACCACCTTACAGCCTGGAGAACAGTAAGGTTCTCCAATTGTTAATCAAAGCAAAAGAACTAATCTCAAAGTTTTTCAGATTTTCAAAACCTAGTTGTACACCGATTTTCGTGAGTTACATAACCTCACCAATCTCATAAACAAAAAAAAAAAAAGAAACTTCACCAATAATTAAATTACGATCTTGTAATTTATTCTTAAAACCTTGTTGTTTTAATACCCAATTACTATTAATTGCTTTGTGTATAAGTATTAAGCAAATACTTCAAGTGTTTTAAAAATATAATTGGACAGTTTATAATTTTTGTTTTTGAATTTTTAGTCGTAATTATTAATGCCTGTTAATGAAAATCGTGTATCATGTTTTCTCTTCCTTTTTTATTTTATTAATGACAATTTGTTCCAAACACGACAAATTAACATAACTAGTTTTTTAACAACATAACCTAAAACTTACTAGCCTACACAAGGTGAACTAAAGACCACTAAACGGAAGCAAATACGTCATAATCCTAACTACTTGAACACGTGGTCCAGTGGCTGTGTAGCAATATAGAATCTGTTAGCAGTCTGTTAAAATTTAAATGAAGCTTCTCAATTATTATTAAGTGGATCCATCTGCTTCTAGTATTCTAGAACAATTTACAACATGAAAATTGTAACAAATTATTAATGGCATAAGTGATCAATTGAAAAATATATTAAAAAATATTGAAGAGTGCAAGATTTCAGGAAAATCTGTCACGAGAAAGTTTTCCAAAAATATATTTTAAAATTTGATTTTAACAGATAAATTGACGTTATGAGTGCAGAAAAGCTTTGGAAATGAAATCGATTAAGTTGACAAAAGCTTGAAATATCGATTTTACATTATTGTTTTTTTTTAACTTGCAAACTGAATTTAGCGTTATTCCCAACCTACCCTTACCGTTTATGTTGCATTTTCTTAAACCGTTACTAATAAAACTAATAGTTTTTGCACTAATCTTTTTACTAATCATGCTGATTAGATTTCTTACAGCTAAACTGAGACAAAAAATAACATTTGGTTTTGCTGAACCTATTATGTTATCATAGTATACTGTATTTTAGGTAAAGGCAGTGGCGTCAGTTACTAATGCTTTGCTGAGGTCTGTTCTTCACGAAGGCTTTGTTTCGACATTTAGTTGGACAGTCCAAAAGCGACATGTGGTCATTTTCTGCCACCAAACTTTGTTCCACTATTACTTGTTAAGCCAATTTGCCCGATTTTGATAGTCATGATCATGATAACGATTGATCATTTTCAAAACGAAAGATACAGTACAGCAATGATGCTTGATGTTAGTTTTCCTTGGTAGGTTTAAACTCTAAATCTGGTCGGTAATCAACCTTTATTTGCAGATATTGTCGTAAAATTCCAAAAATAAATAATATTTTAAAATTCCTACTTTAAAATTTCACTGAAATCGCTCATTGCTTACAGTCTCTACTACAGCTCTGTGAGCGCGTGAACAGACATACACGAGCGCGCGCGCAGATAAAATTAATTTTATAGACTCTTCCTCAAATAAATAATTTTTAAAATACCCGTAAATAATCTTAAATCATAGTCTATAAGAAAAAAATCGATTTTTTTTTTATTTTGATTTTGCGGTCAGGGTCCATTTTAATCAACATTAAAATCTGTATAAGAATTAGCATTTTAAACTATCAAATTACATCTAAAAAAGAAAAATGGATCTTGACCGCCGTCAAATTCTATTTCTAAAGTTCAATAGATACTGAAAATCTATGCAATTTTTAACGCTGATTTTGTTTAAACAACACAAAAGTTAGGAAGAATTTTTAAAGATTTGAAGTGGCCGCCATTTTGAAACCGTTGAACTGATTGTCCAAGGTGGCACACAAACAGCGATTTTTGTACCAAATTTGAATCAAATCCTAATGCTAATTTTGTAGCATTTTAATGTAATTTAAAAACTAAAAATACTGTGTAGATTCTACAGCTGATATCGATGAGTGAAATGGCATTAATATATAACATAATATTAGCCTATTGTGTGTTTTTGTTACTTTTATAAATTCGCTTGTATCACGGCAAGCGAGACAGCTATGTGGCGCGATTATTTTGAAACTAACACTGTCACACACTTAGATCCGTGCCAAGGTTTTGGACAAAAAACTATTACGATGACGTAGACATTCCATACTGACAATCTGTCATTATTAATACAATTTTTGTTTTTTACATAAACGCTAAATGTCATTATTTGGCTAGATCAGTTCGATGTAACTTGACTTAGTGTCAAGGTCTGATACCGAAGGTCTGCATTATCTGTTATGTCATTCATTGACATTGTGTAACTAACAAATAATGGATGTTTTATTTTGCGGGACATTCCAATACACTTTCAAAGTAATTGTCGACCTTACTGCCGCAAAACATATTTTCTGTACTCTGACTTATTTTTTTTAGTGGATTTTATTTGAAAAATGAGCTATTAGAGTGCCGCTCATAAGACTGGGCACCTTGAAATGGCATTACATTATATTTTTAGGGTAATTAACATTTTATAAATAACATAGTATGTATAAAACACACACACACACGCGCGCGCGCGCGCGTTTTTTACTTAAACGATTTTTGTTGAACGAATTTTCGCTTGAACGATTTTTTGTTGAACGAATTTTTGCTTGAAAGATTTTTTTGTTGAACGAATTTTTGCTTGAACGATTTTTGTTGAACGAATTTTTGCTTGAACGATTTTTTGCTTGAACCATTTTTTGTTTGGCAGATTTTTTGCATGAATGATTTTTCGTTAAAACGATTTTTTACTTGGACAATTTTTTGCTTGAAAGATTTTTTACTTGAACGATTTCTCGCTTAAACGGTTTTTCGTTTATATGATTTTTCCGCTTGACCGATTTTTCGCTTAAACGATTTTCGGTTGACCGATTTTTCGCTTGAAAGATTTTATGCTTGGAGCATTTGTAAATTTTATTTTTAGTGAAAGCAATAGTCAGTGTATCAATTTTAAAATCGTAATTGAAGCCGACAAAACTGTTGTGAAAAAATGTGATAAATAATGCACAAATGTTAAATTTAATGAAGTTTTTCATGAATGATTAAATGATTTTTATTAACAATGCTTAAATAATTCACTAGATTGGCGAAAAAAACATACGGAAATTTTTCGTTTATAACTTTATTACGTTGACCGTAATTAACAGTGCAAGTTGTTATAATTGTATTGTTGGCAAGTTATTGTGTTGTTTTAGTTGTAACCCTTAACTGTTTAATACACATTTAAACTACCTACAAAAAAATTAAACAGTAAGTGATAATCATTTTATTGAATACGTTCACCTGCCTTTCCTAGCCTTGTCAATTGTTTACTGTTAACGCGTTTCATATTAACCCCACCCATTATCAAATCTTACTGATGCTCCTGCAGGGGTTCGTTCTCTGGTACTACTTAAAGCCCTCCTCTACAGCGCCCTACGCCCTACTACGCTAACTGTTTATGAACCACTTGATCGCTATCTCAATGGTCGACTAAACCCTTCTCATTAGTAAACATGATAAAAAACGTTCTTGTTTGTTCGTTTTATGATATTCCACCCTTTAATGGTAACTCAATTTCTTTTAAAAAATATTGCCTCCGTTTACCGCAAAATATAATATTTTCATTGAATTTTTCCTTTCTCCCGGTATATGGCCTACTTTAATGAAATACGTATTTAAAGAATGTGCAATAAAAGAAAGGACCCATGTCTGGAGGAGCAGTAAGTTTTGATAATGAACGTAATCCGATTTTTTTTTTTTTTTTTTTTGGTGTTTAACGTCCGACTATCCGACTATTGTGCACATTTGGGCTAATGCAGACGATAAGATGGATTAGCCGGTGCACCTCTGTGGTTAGTGTGGTCGAGAGGTCTAAGGCGTTTAATTAATAGGATGTAATCCGAAACGCGTCTACAAATAAAAAACTGACAAATCTAGGAAACGTACAAAAATAATAACATTTCTAAGTGGAAATAAATAAGATTATATTAACAATTTTAATAAGTGATAACGCTTAATAGAATATACAATAAAAACACGCAAATTTATAAATAGACTTTAACATCAAAAATTAATTAAACAAAAATGTTTATAGTTCATTATTTTTATTTTCTCAAATACGAATCATGAAAAAGTGACCTTGAGATTTTGATGACTACATCCCATTTCAGGTCGCCTGAGTTAAAATATACTATTATCTGTACGTATCTGTAAACATAGTTCTACACTAAACTACCTGACATAATACGATGATCCCACACCTCAATTTGTTATGAGTTTTTGTTTTAAAATTTGACTGTCAATAAGACTTTTTTTAAAATCAGAATTTCTCAAAATCGGTGCAAACGATTTCGATCAAATTTTATTTAAGAATAAAACGTAAGTAAACTGAGGAGAACAATTCATACTATTTTTTTTAATTAAATGTAAAAAGTGTACAGTTTTTGCATTGTTTATTTTACTAATCTGTGTGAAAACGAATTCCTTCTAACAAACACTAAACTCAGGAAAACTCTCACGAGAACAGTATTGAAATTTATTCAGGAAAAAACATTTAAATGAGAAGGAATGTGAGTTCGGTTAAAGATTTATTGTTCTGGTTGAGATTTATTGTATTTTGACCCATGTTTTTTTTAAAATTCGATTGTCATTAAAATTTAAAAAAATCAGAATTTCTTAAAATCGATGCAAAAGATTTCGATCAAATTTTATTTAAATATAAAATATGAGTAAACTGAAGAGAACACTGATATAGTGTTTTTTAATAATTAAAAGTAAAAAAGATTGTGTAAACGTTTTGCAGTGTTTTATTTCAATTTTACTAATCTGTGTGAAAAACGTCTTTCTAACAAACACTAATTTCAGGAAACACTTTCACGAGAACGGTATTGAAATTTATTCAGGAAAAAACATTTAAATGAGAATAAATGTGAATTCGGTTAATTATTTATTGCTTTGTTGAGATTTATAGTATTGTGACCAAATTATTGTAATGATATTGCTTCAAATGTATTGTGTTGATTGCAAAATATTACGTTGTTCGAAAATTCATTATATTGTTTGCAAGTTATTGTGTTCATTGTAAATTACTGTATTAATTTAATTACTGAAATTTTGAAATTTATTGTTTTTTTAACTATTGTATTATTTTGGCATAGTACTACTTGAAATTTATTGTATTGTTTGCAAGTTATTGTGTTGATTATAAATTACTGTATTAATTTAATTACTGAATTGTTTGAAATTTATTGTTTTTTTTTAAATTATTGTATTATTTTAGCATAGTACTACTTAAAATGTATTGTATTGTTTGCAAGTTATAGTGTTACTCCAGTTATTTAACATTGTACGAAATGCATTGTGTTTACAAGTTATTGTGTTACTTATAATTTATTATTCCAGTTATTGCATAGTATAAAATTCATTGTTTGCAAGTTATTTTATGGCTTGTAAATTATTGTTATTTTAGTTATTGTATAGTTGAAATTTACTGTATTGTTTGCAATCTTTTGTATTATTTGTAATTAGTTATATTGTTTTACATAGCGTATTGCTTAAAATAAAATACAGTAATTGTTATTAAAATGTTTTGTTTCTTTCGATAAATATTATATCCATTATTATTAAACTCTTCCTCAAACTTAAACAATTTGGTTTGTAAATTTATTATAACTTAAGTGCATATTACTATTGCAAGTTATGATAATGGTATTGTTTAAAAAATATTGTGTTACGTGTAACTTATTGTATTGTTTGAAATAAAAATAGTGATTACTGAGACATCATAGTTTCCCTAAACTTTGCAAACGCTTTTTGATTAAAGAATAATTTTACTTGAAAATTTATAACTTTCATCAGTTAAGATAAAACACATTTAATAAACAACAAATTAATTTATCCCTTCTCTATCCCACACGATGATCACAAATCAATGGTTTTATTTTTCGTTATTTGCACTAAGTATTACTTTTTTTATAACGAATAAAAAACTGTTATTAGCGCCGTATGAGTACACAGAAAATGTACTAATTCTGGAAAATTCAGTTTCAACAATGCTTATCTAATACTCAACGCTAAAAAGATTAACCTAACCTCTTCTCCTGCAATTTATTTTTTCCGTACGTACACTTCTCTCGAAATACTCGATTTTCAGAAAAAAAATGTAACTGCATTTTTAAAAAAATCAACTATTCTGGAAAAAAAATTTAACGAATCCTTTTTTTGTAAAAAATGTCACAAAATTCACAAAAACACTTGCCTCTCACCGTCCATTCTGCGTACACACAAACACAAAAACAAACACTCGCAGCACAGTTACTGCACCGTAGTTGGACTGATACTGACTTAATTTGACACAAAATGGCTGCCCGTTACGTAGCTATCACATAGTATCGGTGGCTTGCCAATGTACCCGGCCGTTTTATTTATACACGTTGCGTTTGCATTGATAAATTAGGCTTAATTCAGATAAAGGAGGCAGTGAATGAGTAGAATAGTGTTGTGAAGGATTTTGGAAACACAATTGCTGTGGCGTTTATCGTGTGTTGTTCAGTATCATTAGTTGAAAATTGGGTCAATTAACTAGTGATTTATGCGACAAAAACACAAATACATGATTAAATTATGACATTAACTGTTAGGAAAACTCAAAAACGTTTTTAATGCACGCATAATTAAATTTCGATATAGGCACCATTTGTTGTTCTACAAATATAAAGCGACAATCTATCTTCTTCCAAACATTCTGGAGCAATGGCAGCCGTTTAATCTCTGCCGTAAGTGAACAAAGTCTCTGACTTTCTGAGCACACGCTTTGTTCTTGTTACGCCCCCAGATAAAGTCCAATACAGTCAGATGTGGTACCTGCCATGCTCTTCCAATCCACAGTTGTAAAAACGGAGATAGGTTACCGTTTTGGTGTAGAGCAGGGCTTCTCAACCTTTTTTTCTGGCTTCGATCCAATAAATATATTTTTGTTTTATTCTGTAGAACCCCATATGTTTACAATGTGTTGCACAAATATCACCGCAAATAAAGCTTTATTAGGAACAATTCAGTAATACATTTTTTTTAATTAATTGCATTTTGTATTATATATATATTAAAAGCCGCCTCGGTGGCCTAGTGGATAGCGAACTAGGCTTTCACCCCGAGGACCCGGGTTCGATTCCCGGCAAGGGCTTGACATTTTCATACGCTATTAATCATCCCATCGTCTGCATTAGCCCAAGTGTGCACAATAGTCGGACGTTAAAAAAAAAAAAAAAAAGGCCTATATATATATATATATATATATATATATATATATATATATATATTAAAAATGTAGTTATGTTTAAACAAGCATAAATTTAAATAGAATATAAATCACATAAATATATAATATTTTAATGACATGGTTTTGGTTGACGTTCTTCGATATTCTTATATATTTGTTAATTTGTAAATCGTAAATCACCGCGTTGTGACATCTTGAATCGATTTCTCGCCTTTCACAATAATTCGGCATATTCACTTGTTTGAAAATTGATTTTGACTTTCAAATTTTTCAATTCTTCTTGTAGTGTCATGTCAATATTTCAATCATATCGTTTCAATCAATATCGGCCATGTCGCTTTCAAATGGTTTTTATAATCCAAGACGGAACATTTAAATTTTCTAAATCCTTGTAATTCAAAACCCCCTTCAAAGTTCAATAGACCACCAAGGGGTAGTCCAAGGTAAACAACTGGACTCCGTTGAGAACCCCTGTTGTAAAGAACCCCCCATGTGCCCAATCGAAATTTGTATATGTATAAAATCTTTCTTAGTTTTTCTAATGGTTATTTGTGCAAATTTCAAAACAAATTCATTTGGTCAAAACAAACACACAACCCAAACGCAGAACGGTCGAGTTGATAGAGATCTCGCTTCGTTCAGTCAGTGATTTCTAAACTTTATAACTACACAAAAAATAAATGTCGTTTAGTACTGTGGATAAAATTAATACCACTGTTTGTGCAGTGCAACGTCCTTGTTTGATAAATAAGAGTTTGACTTATGAACTAGCTGACTTAGGTTAAGTATTCTTTACCTCAAAAACATGTTAATTGCATCGAAAGGTACAGAACTAGCAAGTCATAACAACCAATATCTTGGGACTGCCTCCTTTTGCTGTCAATAGAATTTGTGACTGGACTAAAAAATGGCGAATAAAGCTGAATGAAACAAAATCTATTTATGTTACTTTTACTAACAGAAAATTCAACTATCTTCCCGTGGTTATCAATCAACAAGTGATCCCACAAGATAATAATGCAAAATACTTGGGCATGACACTGGACGCACGACTGCGCTGGAAGGTACATGTCAAAAAGACACGTAATGAACTGAATCTGAAACTAAGGAAAATGCATTGGCTTCTTGGGTGACATTCTGAGTTGTCAGTGCACAATAAACTATTACTTTATAAACAAGTCCTAAAACCCATCTGGACATATGGTGTGCAGCTTTGGGGCTGCACGAAAAGAAGAAATATTAAAATTATTCAAATTTCAAAATTAAGTACTGAGAGGCATTGTTAATGCCCCATGGTACACGCGCAATGATGATCTTCATAAGGATTTACAAATTGCTACGGTTCATGAAGAGGTTCGGCGATTTGCTAGGAAGCATGAAGTAAGACTGCATAAGCACCATAACATCGAGATGCTACAAGTTCTCGACAAAACCGTTTGATTTGTACTAAGACAAGATTGATACAGCTGTCACAAGATCAAGTGATTTTTGGATTTTTGAGTGAGTCATAGGATGTGCAATCAACTAATGCTTTCACTTCATAGATATATTGATAGATGGACTAATGATCAGTTTCAATTGTAATAAAATAAAAAA
Organism: Callitettix versicolor; assembly: GCA_022606455.1. Lineage (NCBI taxonomy): Eukaryota > Metazoa > Arthropoda > Insecta > Hemiptera > Cercopidae > Callitettix > Callitettix versicolor. The sequence goes on from CM040186.1 coordinate 17,523,053, forward strand.
ATGTCTGTTTGGGTTTCTAAAGTTTGTGCAGTGCAACTTCCTTATTTGATAAATAAGAGTTTGACTTATAAACTTACTGACTTATCGATAGTATTTTTGCTGCCTTAGGTTAAGTATTCTTTACCTCAAAAACATGCTAACTGCATCGAGAGGTACAGAACTATATTATACTAGTGATAACAACCAATATCTTGGGACTGCCTCCTTATGCGAAGTATATATAAAATATAATAATCGAATCATCATAGGCTTAATCGAGATATGAATTTCGAGATTTTGCTGGACGTATCAATTTTTACGTTCCATGAATCCAAATAAGTTATTGTTATTTTGATTAAGTTTCGTTTTTTTACGTAGGCCTACTGACTTCAGCTTGTCTGTAGACAATGCCTAACAGAATCGAAAATGGAGGTTTTCTCGACAAGAACAAATATCGACACACAAATTTTCAAAAACATTTTTTTCAAGTCCTTATTTGACAAATAAAAACATTAAAAATTAATTCGATCAAAATAGGCTCTAACAATGTGTTATAATTTTTCTGAAATACAGTCCGTAAATACGTATAAAACGTATCAATAGTAATGGTTCCAGAATTACTGGAAAGTGAAAAAAAATCTTTTTCTTTTTGGATTAAAACGTTCTCCGAAGTTTTCCTTTTCTTAGCTTCCATTTTTCCGTGTCATTCCAACCTCCTCAATTTTACTTGAATATTTGGGGACTTTAGGTAAGCTTAAACAAGACGGAGTACATTTCTGGAGGGCAGAGTAAAAATGTTCTGTTGGAACACAACGCAAAAATCAATGGGTATACAACTTACAGGTATTTGGGAATGACAATTACTAGCGATGGACTCTTGGACACAGCGATAAAAGAACAGAACCCCTTGGCAGAAAAGCAATAAGGATACTGAACAGCATTTGGGATCAACATATAATTATAATCTCATACGGAAGCGAAGTATAGCCACTGAAACAAAAAACAGAAAAATGTCTTGAAACTACAGAAATGGACTATAGTTATAGAAGATAAAATATGTAAGAATCCGTGAAATTATTAATGTGAAGCACACCATTGTAGACGACATCAAGACTAAACAACTTCGGTGGTTTGGTCATGTCCAAAGGATGGACGAAAATCGATTTCCCAAACAGATTTTAAACTGGAAACCATATGGTCGCAAAAAAAGAGGATGACCGAGGCTTAGTGGGAGAGAAAAATGAAAAAATATACATAAAGAAAATCAAAGTAGAAAATTTGAAAGAAAAATCATTTACGGTTGAGGAGTAAAAGAGAGAAACCTGATGTCTGATTAAATTTTTTCGACTTAGTCTAGAAACTTGTTTTTTGTGGAACTAGCCAAATACAAGTGCTTCGCTACGATTAAGGTTCTGCCCTGCAATATACAATATACGTTTTAAAGTAATTAAATCGTCATTACTTCGATTTGACGACTGAAATTGTAAAATAATCGCGATGTCACGCTGACGTGATAAAAGCGAATCTCCAAAAATATTTTTCTGTATCTTACCCATTATAAAATTCTAGGATAAAAATTTATTTATTAAAACCTGCATATAAACTTAAACACTTTTTAAACTTTAAAACTACATTGAAAATACGAAAATGAACCCTGACCGCCGTCAATTTTTTTTTAATTTGAACGTATTTTAAAATTCAAATTAGTGTACTAATTTATACCGTTTTAACGGTGGATTACGATGGTGAAATCGGATTTCCAAAAAAAGTAAGACAAAAAAGTTAAAAATTTGTAAAAGTGAAACTGTTGAAAGAATTTTGCCTTATGACGAACTTGACATTATTACCGAATTTGATTGATTTTTGCTCCAAGTTTGAATCAAATCAGACCAAAATTGTGAACGTGAGTGTGACAGCCAAATATTTGATATGATATATATATATATATATATATATATATATATATATATATACAAATTTTAACGACCTCTCAAAAAGTGATCTAGAGGTCAGATTCACTTCAAGGTCCCGGGCCTGGGTCTTACAATGATACCGCTCCAATAGTTCATTTCTCCGATGAAAATTCCCTAAAAATAAAACGAACAAGATGGCGGTCACAATTGAATTTTTATTTTTTATAAACTCTAGGGTCGTGAATTTTTTTTCATTTCAAAATATACAACATTGATTCGAGTTTTTAATCTTCATATTTGATCAGAATTTTAACAAAATCAGTTAATCATATTTTCATAAATTTTGCCGATTTTGTGAGTTTTTAATAGTATCAGATCCGGATGTTTTTGTTATAATTACTAAACGCAAGAAACTTTGTGTAATATTCGTGCACAATTAATTTAAAATGTTGCAATAATTTTATATATTGTAATTAGTTTATACATTCTAAAACACTGCACTAACGTTTTACATATTGCAATCTTATCTACAAATCTGGAGGAAGTTATTATTTTTTTTAATGGATCGGATCTTGCTCTAATGTTCAGTTTGTAGATTTTTAGATCGTTCAGATCAGGGGAACGAAACTTGTGATTACTTGTGCCTAACTAGCGATTACGAAATAACCCCCCGACAGAAGTAACAGTTTGTTTACTTTGTCCTATTAATCTTTCATACATTATAAACGCTAAGCATCCAGGTCGGTTTTGTACCAAAAGTAAGAACCTGAACTGCCTTATTGAAACTACATATATGTGGTACTTATACCTCAGAGTGCACCACAATTAATTGTGTGTGTACCAAAACAGCTGATTGCTAAAAAACATTTTTTGACCGTATGAGTTTTGAAAGTAGATTCGGTAAGACAATCTAGGCCAGTTCTAATATGTAAATGTTATTAAATAAAAGACTCTGCTTTCAGTAAACAGTAAATATTGAACTCTAATTTAGGTGTATAATGTAATATCCGGTTATAATAGTAGGTTTAATTTTGTTATTCAATGTTAGAATTCAGTCATTAATTTTATAGGTTATAGTTTTAAAAACGAAAGTAAGGCCTATTGTATTAAAACCTGACTATTATAAATGACTTTACTTTATTAACAGGTCGTACAAGTATAAAATATAACTATAACATCTATTTCAACTGAAGTTAATATCGATAGTCTATATGGTATTGCAACGATTTTACTTAGGACAAGTACTGAATTTAGGGTTAGTGTATTATATCAATTAAATACCAGCCAATGGTATTATTTTAGGTGCTATAACACAGTTCAACTTCTTGCGGTAAATTGTATAGTATTTTTTTTTTTTTTTTTTTTTAGTTTAACATTTGACTATTGTGCACACTTGGGCTAATGCAGACGATGGGATGATTTATAGCGTATGAAAACGCCAAGCCATGGCCGGGAATCGAACCCGGGTCCTCGGGGTGAAAGCCTAATACGCTATCAACTAGGACACCGAGGCGGCTTTGTTGTATAGTATTCGTTTCGAGTGCGAGAAGTCGTGCGGGCCCACAAGTTTTAATTATTCAGCTACTAAAACAGCACTATAGAGCGGAATTTGATGAAAATTACTAGAGTCGATTTTGAGAAAATAAAGTTTTTTAATCGAAGATGGTCTTTAAAATGAAAACTGGAAGAGACAAACGTGCAAGTAAAAAATTGTGCAAAAATATTACACAAAATGCCCCAACGTTCAATTATTTCCAAAATTAATCTGCACGTAAAAAACAGAAAATCGTTTCGTTAGATTTTGCTAAAATTTATAGTTGTATAATAACTTAAGTCAGTAACGAATTAAGTATAATTCACCGTCGGTCATTTTCCTATAGTCAATATAATTTCAAAATTGCAAACATTAGTTTATACAGACAGGATAACAATAAGATTTTCAAAAGAGAGTAATATAAAAAAATTGAGTATTTTTAAAATGTCGGCCATTTTTAAACGGATTTTAACGGGAAATTTGTCCAAACTGTAACCAAAATCGATTTTTATGCAGATTAATCGAAACTGCTAACGCACTTACAGCCTAATTTTATTTAAAAAAATCTGTGATCAGTTTTTGGTCCGGGTCTTACCATAACGGTCGCTTCACTACTTCATTCACCTTTTACAATTGAACTAATCCGGCTTCAATTTACCTCGACGCACTGTATTCACATAATAAAGCCTACAAACAGTTGCTATACCAATCCTTAAATAGGTGAACATTTATAATTGCACGGTAATTATATTTACTATACAGATAATAAATTAGTTTATACTAATTATACACAAATTAAATCGATTAATTAAGAAACAGGCCTACGTCAATGTAGTGCACACGTTATGACACCAAACGAAAACATATGTTTTTATATGTGTCAAGGCCGTTTGATTGGGAAATCTTGAATAAAACGGATTTCACAATGAAGCGTTTTTGAACAAACGCTTTTTTTCAAAACAAACATTTTTTTGAACAAAAAGCCGCCTCGGTGGCCTAGTGGATAGCGTATTAGGCTTTCACCCCGAGGACCCGGGTTCGATTCCCGGTGAGGGTTTGGCATTTTCATCGCTATAAATCATCCCATCGTCTGCATTAGCCCAAGTGTGCACAATAGTCGGACGTTAAACACAAAAAAAAAGAAAAAAGTTTTTGAACAAATAAATGGTGCGAAGAACATTGGGCAAACCCTCAGACATCCTAAATGTACGTAATTAATATAAATAAATACAGTGTCAAGATTACTTGACGTTTGAACAGCTTTAAAATTTTGAAAACACGTAGAAACAAAAACGTCAAGTCAATAAAATGGTTAATTAAACGCAACTGTCTCGCTGACGTGATGGAAGCAAATTTCCAACAATATTTTTGTTAAACGCGACAATACTTTTTTAGATGCGCTTACCGTTTTCGTTATTAACGAAAATCTTTTGCAAAAAAGAGGTTACCATAGTAAAACCCAGACCCGGGACATTGAAACGAGCACCAATCCTGATCTCTAGATCATTTGTTGAGGGATTGTTAATTTTTTTAAAAAAATATATACATTTAATTTTTAAAAAATATTTTACGCCCTCATTGAGCACTTTCATCAGTCCTTACACTTCCAAGTCCAATATCGCCATTGAGAGACTAGCGTTTCAGCCTCTTCTTCCGTTCCCAAAATTTCTTCATCCTGTCCGACCTGGCTGCCGACCTGGTTCATCAGTTGACATTTAATTTTTATTATAATTCTCACGTTGGTAATTTTGATCCGATTTTATTCAAACTTGACACAAAAATTGATTATGATAACAGCTTAAAAAGTTCTTTAACAAAATTCGCTCAACAATTTCAAAATGGCGTCATTTTAAATATTTAAAAATGCATAACTATTTTTGTCTTACAGTCGTAGAAAATCCGATTTCAACAACGTAACCAGCGTTTAAAACTGCGTAAATTAGCGTTCAGAATTTTCAAAATCCTTTAGAATTAAGAAATGTTTTGACGGCGGTCAGGGGGTTTCATATTTTCAATGTAATGTGAAAGTTCTAAATGCTGATGATGGTGAAATAATAATTTCAAAAAGGGTAAGATAAAGAAAAATTCTTCTGGAATTTTGCTTCTATCACGTCAGCGTAGAAAGTACCACGCTGAATTTCAACGTAATTGTTGAAACCGTTCTGGAGGTTAAAATTATTTAATGAAAAACTAGGAGGAAAACAAAGAAATTCAGCTTATTTTAGAAACACCCTGTACGTACATACAAAATGTAAAAAACGGACCATCTTCCCATACACAAAACCTTTAAAATACGATACCAAAGACAATTTTATCTTAACAAATAGCACAGTATCGTAATTATGTAGATTAAATATGGCCGACATGGTCTATAGACTTTAACTGTAATACATTGAAAGCACTAAAGTATTCCCATGCGCACAGAAATTATTCGAAAACTACGAAGTATTTCCATAACCTAAAAACTACTTATAGACTTTATTATAGTGCCTACCTTGTGCGGCTTCACAGTATAGCCTATCTGACACGGGTCAATAATTTATAAATATAAAATCTACTCACCAAATGACTATTCAAAAGTGGAAACATTTTAAACGTTACCTAAACAAAAAATTAATACGTATTATTATAACAATATTAATAATAATGCGTGCAAAAAACATTAAGCCTACACAAAATTCTTATATTTAATTATTGCACCGATTTTGTAACGTTGGGCTGCAGTAAAAAAAGTTTTTTTGTGAAAAACCATTTCTGAAGAGCACAATTTGCCCATCACTTTTGCCCTTATATGATTTATTTATTTTCATAACAGCTGTTGAACGAAAACAAACGTATAGTTTAGTTTTTATTTAACAGCTGATGTAAATAAATAAAGCTTACTGGAGAAAAAGAATTTCGTTATAATAAAAATTAAATGGTGTGTAGGGATTGAGCGCCTTCGAAGTGAATATTTGCTTTTTTTTTTACCTTAAGAACCTAAGTTGATTCAATTCAATTGTTGTTACTCTCAATTCGATTTCACTGCACGGTAAAATCTGCCGTACAGGGCGTAAAGAAGCATTCACTTCAAAAATGTAGTTCCGAGTCGGTTGTGACGTCAACGACGGCCTTACACGTTTCTATTTATTCTTATTGCCAAAAACAACACTTGTATAAAATTATAGTTTCTATTATTATTACCAAAATTTATAAATAATAATATTTCACTTATTTTATTCGTCTTAACATTTTAAACTTCTAATTCTACCATTTTTTATTTTATTTTTATTCCATTCTCGCCTTTCTCTCTCTCTCTCTCTCTCTCTCTCTCTCTCTCTCTCTCTCTCTCTCTCTCTCTGTCTGTGTGTGTGTGTGTGTGTGTGTGTGTGTGTGTGTGTGTGTGTGTGTGTGTGTGTGTGTGTGTGTGTGTGTGTGTGTGTGTGTGTGTATAATAATACATAGACTTATAACTAACCGGTGTACATCCATACTACTCAACTGTTTTTACACGAAAACCGCATGATTTGTAGTTCTCTTTGAGGTACTACATTGTACTACATTGTAGTCATCTTTGGGGTAGTCTGCTTTAAGCCCGAAGAAGTCAAACTGACATTTCAAAAAAAAAAAATACAATATATATATATATATAACGAAAAAGAGAGAGAGATGAGATAAGAAAAAACAAGTTTTCAACATTTTCAAAATGACGGCTATCCAAAAATCTAAAAAATTTTACATTTAAGAAGATGAATATTCTTTATTTTACATTAAAAAAATATAATTTCACCACCGTAATCAACGCTGAAAATTGCATAAATGACAATTTTAAAATTTCAAATTCTATTAAATACACGATAGGGCATGTCCATAGTAACTCACTTTGCAATTAAACTGAAATCAATTTTATTATATTTTTGTAAGAGAGCCATAATAAATTTTCTCCAAGCTAACTGCAACCACCTGTTCAATTTAAAAAGCATCTGGGCTGTTAGCAACTTAATGATCATTTTTTTAACATTTAGTAACAGAAAGTGGCATTGCAAAGGTCAGTAGTAAATTTCTATTAAATTTCTGTTTCTGCAGTCAAAGATATAATCATAATATTTTTGTATAATCATAATATATTCGTATATTTTAGTATAACATATTTGTTTAACGTCTTGCAAAATACACAACTTACAATTTTAAGATTTAATGAAAATGTATTTTGAAAAAAAAATATTTAACTTCCAGGTCGGTAACTCACGTTATATGTCTCTTCATAAAATTAATTTAAAATCACTTAAGTGAAATATCCAATTTTTCTCACATTTATAAAATAATGTTGACATTTATCTTTAAATATGGAATAAAGTGTCCTTGAATTATTTTTTTAAAATTTAGTTTTAATTGTTTTCCTGTAGTTATATGTAGAAAATGTATAAAATATTAAATTATTTCATTAAACACAAAAATTACTGGTATTTATTTTTTTTAAATTATTGCATTAAAACAGTGTTGTCAACATTCTCCAACTAATTTACAACATTAATATAGTACACCTGTTAATTTTTTATTAAAAAACACTTTCTTGTGTTTGTGTCTCCTTTTTTATGGACATGCCCGATAATAAAACACTGACGGCTGTCAGGGAATTTGAAAATTTTGAAAACTTGTAAATTTTGTTTATGAAATATGTAAAATAAATTCGTTCACACTAAACATTGATTGGCAACCGTGGATGATACACAAGAAAGTTTTGCCTACACCACACACATACACACGTGTTCATTGGTTCTGCCCGCTAAGGACAAATCCAATGCCACCGTGATTGTGACGACACGAAACTTGCGAAACAAATGGATCAGCTTATCAGCTGATACAAAGAGTGTATTCATAAAGCAAGAGATAGATATATTTACATAGCGAGGCGATGGGTTGAGCAACACTGATAACCCGGCGATAACAGCGGGTCACCAAAGGTCGTCGGTTTGTCTCGTCAGTTTTGTCAAGGGGACGTACTTATTAATAAAA